>CAUYRT010079145.1:0-12902 GCA_963574885.1 Lepilemur ruficaudatus
TATATTATCCTGGATTAAACTTAAGCCCATTATTCAATGTGAGGTGACACAAGACCCAAAGAATGGGCCCCACTTGTACTCACCATCAAATTTGGTATTGACGGATTGACAGTATGGTGCTCAAATGGTGGTGGTGTTCACTGGGGATTTGGGGGGTTGGGGGAGACCCACATCTGGGGGATGTGGTAAGCATTGTGAAGGGCAGGGTCATGCTTGACATGTATTTGGGGATGGGTATTAGGGATCTCAATGGGGGGTGGGAAATCCTCTAAAACTGATTTATGTCAATAGCTGTACAACTTGGTAAATTTACTAATAACCATTTAATTGTACACTTAAAATGGAGTAAAGACATGACATGTAAATTACAATCAAAAAAAATAAAAAACTAAAAAATAAAAAAATAAAATAAAATACATAAAATTACAATTATTAATAGTTATTATGGAAAGTTTTGATTGTAACATAAATTTTATTCCTGAGTCACAAGACTTTCCTTTACTCAGAGCTTCAAATTTAGCTTAATCTTGTATACTGTGATATGTGTGAGAAAATATATACCACATGGCAAGTGTTTCTCTTTGTTTATTGAATACTTGGCTAATATTACTTTTGTTTCAAGAATTGAATTGAATTTTATTTCTTAAACTGAAGTTAACAGTAAAGAAAATCTTTGTAAAGTATTTCTGCCACTCACCTAACTAGCATTGGCAAATAACAGAAGATCATTAAATTCATTTTCTTCTATTTCTTTCAATACTTCCATAATATTGATGGTTCATATTGTTTGAAGATCCATAAACTATTGATGATCCATATTATTTGAAGAATATTAACAAATATAGTCATGATACCTTTAGTAAAAGTATAAAAGCTTCAGAAAACTGAACAAAAATCTTTCAATATTGGTCATATTGTAGGAAGAAGTAATAAGGAAAACATCAGTATCTTGTTTCAAAATTCTAGTGAATCCAGATTTTTAACATAACATAACTGCAGTACTGTCTGTTGTGATATGAACTCACTTTTTCATGTCTATCTGAAATTCTTCTTTTAAAAATATAGGCGTTTCAGAAATATTTATGCTACAACTTTAACTTTTTAAATTGCAAATTGACAGTCTTTCTGCATAAATTTGGAAGTTCTTTGAGACAAAACATACTCAAAGTATTATTTGAATAGCATATGATACCACATGACTTACCTAAAGCTAAAGAAAAGTACTTACAATTTTTTAAACATTCAATTGATCTTTGATACTGTTAGAAAGGCATTGTATTTTATGTGCAAATATTTGGTGGCTTAATTGCTGTTCTTTCACTTATTGTAAAGTATCTTTTTTAGTCTTTTCATTATAACTTTCTAATAAAATTTCCATAATTTAATAATGTCTTTTGCCATCTGTCTAACTAAAAATGTTTTTGTATTTAGTGCAAGAATTTAAGTAATTTTAAAGCTGGCCAAAGTTAGAAGCCCTTTTTCCATTAAAAATCATTGAAAATTTTTGTATTGGCCATTTAATGCTGACTTTAGTTGATTAATTTTTGTCAATACTTTTTTTTTTTACTACTGAGAGAAACATCTTATTAAATTCATTATGCATTTGCTGAAAGTATCTCTTAATATTGTCCACCTTATTATCTTTAACATTTACTTTTTTTGGCTCTGCTAGAGCAATTTGTAATTGTCATTTATCATGAACTTGGTGCCATACTTTTTTCCAGTGGTTCCAATCATATTACACACTTCTATATCTGCATTTTATTCTGCAGGAGTAGTATGGTTTTACTTTTAAATGTAAAATTTTGATAATACTGTATTTTACACTAGAAAAATAAGTTAATATGTCAATTAAATTATAGATAAAATTTTCAATTTAATTACCAGTTGAAATTTATGCAAGCATCGCTTTAACTATTGATATTTTCATAATGTATACAAATAAACATACTAAAATGTTATATAAGTGCATGGAAAAAATCATTTGAATTAAATCAATTGATTGAAGTCAATTAGGTTGGTAATGTCTATGTGTACAATGGAAACAATGCATTTACCTGACACACATACAACAATAAATAAATATCGTACATAATGCAAAAGTTAAAGTGAAATGTATACCTATCAAAACAATAAGTTATGTATATTTTACACTTCAGTTTTTAATTTAAATTAATTAAAACCAAATAAAATTAAAATTCAGTTCCTCAGATGCACTAGTTACCTTTAAAGTGTCCTATAGCACATACAGCTCATGGCTACTTAGTGGATAGCACAGCTATAATTGAATTAAAGATTTAAATGTGAAAGGGAAAATAATAAAGTTGATTCATAAAAATGTAAGGGAATAACTTAGTGATCTAGAAGAGTGACAAAAGCATAAAACTTAAGTAAAAAACCGGTGGATCATATCAAAACTAAGCATTTCTGATCAATAACAGGAATCATGGACAAATTCACAGATAACAAAATTAGAAAGCAAGATAGAGTGAAGCAGCCATAGAATGTGGGATATGCATTCTCCTCTGCACTCTTGGGTAGAAGTATACGTTGAGTTTAGTCACTGTAGAGAGCAATGTAGCACTGCTAGTTTAAGTATAGCCATACCTCCAATATAACCCAGAAATTTTCAAAGGCACAAGCGTGAAGAGACTCCCAATAGCATTCACTATGGTGGCACAAGAAAATCCACAGTTGAAAGTCACAAAAGAATTCATTCTAGAAGAGTAGCTTGGTAAAATGTGGTGGCTGTCTGCTTTGGAGAATTATTTAACAGAAGAAACAAATTAGATGTACACAATAAGACAGAAAAAACTTTAAAAGTAGTGCTTAGTAGACAAAAAGTAATAAACTGAATAAGAGTATATTATGGCATCATGTGTGTAAATTAAAAATATATGCACACAGATAGCAATACACATTTTGAAAGAAGACCCATAAAATACATGTTAAACACATAATGTTGATTGTCTATAGGGAGAGAACAATGACAATGAGGTGGACTAATGGTTATAACATGTCATAAACTTGAGAGCGTGATTAATTAAATCCTCCATTTTTGAGGCCTGAGAAAACTGTTTATAAAATAAACGGAATTCCACTTCTGGCAGTATGGCAGGGTGTCCTGAGGTGCACTCCCACAGATAAATAAATAAAACACAGTATAAAATATCTTTAAAAATATATTCAATGTATTGCTCAGAAGCAAATAATAAAGTGGAAAAGGAATCCAAAGAGGTAAACAAATACTTAAGCTCTCCTTTTCCCAGAAGCATCAGCTGAATCCTATTGAAATTGACTTTCTGGCTTAATGTCTATACCTGGAGCACAAGGAGCAAAAGATAGGCTAGTATTCTTATTCTCTCAAGTTAGCACAACAAAGGGATCCCTGCTTAAAGTTGAACGACAGAAGGATAGGGGAATTTAGAAACAAAATTACCTCAGATAAGAACTTAAAGACAAAACTTGCATGCCTTGGCATTGACACTGCATAAAAGTAGAACATTTCTCCATTGAGATTTAGTTGTCCCTAGATGGCTTTCACATGCATTTTCAAACTCAAATTCCAGCTATCTCTACTGTTTGAAAAATCTCAAGCCAGGAGTTCAAGTGGTCCCAAGTTAGTAATATCCATAATTTCCTAGAAGGAAACACAAGACCTTTTCAGGAAACCCAATTTCAACCCACTTCGCAAAGAATTTCCACAGATAAATGTTAAAGAAGCTTTATAAAACAAAAGGAAATAGGGTATCATGTATAAACTAGTGACAAGAAAATATGACCACGCATATTGGGAAAAAAAGCATATCAAACTTCTGAAAAGTTATTTAAAGTGTCAAAATTTGAAACGCAATAGACAACAGAGTAGATACAGCTGAAGAATTATCTGATAATTAAATCTGAAGAAATTATTGAGACTACACAGAAACAAAATGAGATGCTAAATATAAAGATAGGTTAGGAGACATGAAAGATAGATTATGATGGTCTAACATTTATTCAGTCTAGGAGGAGAGAAGTAGAATAATATCTTATATAGCAATGGTCAAACATATTTAAGAACTGATTATAAGACACCTCTCTTGAGATTCCGATAGACCAAAGAATCTCAAACAAAATAAATAAATAAAAATAATACCTAGATATACATACAAAATGTTGATGTTTCAGAACATCAGAAGCAATGAAAAAATCTGAAAATTAGTCAGAGAAAAGACAAAATACTGAATATAAATGGCAATTTTACTGACAGCTGACTTGGTGAAAGCAACAATGGAAACCAGAAGACAGTGGAAGAATATCACAGAGGTGTTGGGGAAAAGAACTGTCAGTCTAGAGTTGTACATCTAGGGGAAAGCTAAAGAACAAAAGCAAAAGAGAAATGTTTTTCAGGTAAATAAAACTGGATCTATAGATACCCACTAAAGAAAATTCTAAAGATTATTTTTTTAAAAACAAAGAATATCAACCTCCCCAAAATAATGAACAAATATATTGGTAAATCTGACAGGTAAGTCTAAACAACCATTGACTAAATGACAAAATAAGAGTAATAATAATGATAACAACATTTAATTTTAGGTGTTGGGAAAAAAAGGAGAATGAATCTAAAGTATTGAATCAAAACAAAAATGTATATTAAACTTAGATCTTTACATTGATTAAGAACAGGATAGGTACACTGGTGAATTATATATATGTATTTTATATATATGACAATTCAGTATGTAAACCAAAATATAGTGGACAAATATCTAGAGAAGTATAACTTAGCAAAATGACTCAAGAAGAGTTTTTAAAAACTGAAAGTCCAACATCTATTAAATCAATTAAATCAGTAGCTTAAAAGCTTTTTAAAAAGAAAATATGCCTAATAGTTATACAAGTGAATTCTTATGCAATTTATTCAAAGAACAAAATAATTCTAATCTTACATAAACTCTTTTAGAGTATAAAAAAAAAAAGAGAGAACTACCCAACTCAATCTATGAAGCTAACTTTCCCCAAATATAAAAGGCGAGATAAGAATAAAAAAGCAAAAGTATAGGCCAATCTTATTCATCAACATGGAAAAAAAGAGAGGGCATGCATCAAACATAACAATGTATAAAATGTTGTCATGTTATGGCTAAATAGGGTTTAATCTTATAAATATATGGCTTAGCATCCAGAAACTCATTGACGGGTAAAAGCATTCATAAATAAATGTGGAAAATGAGAAAAAGGGGCAGTGGAATTCAATATTCATGAAAATATTGCACAGTATAGTAGGTAATTAAGAAAACTTAAACTGATAGTATGTGGTATTAAAAACCTACAGAAAACATCATATATCATGTCGACTGTGAAAGCCTTAAGACAATGATTCCTAACATTACACTTCCCTTCAACATTGTATCTGAGGCTGTAGCCAGCTACAAAAACAAACAAACAAAAAAAATGAAACAAGGGACTTTGAATGGATAGAACAAAATCTTGATTATTTTCAGGTAATATAATTGTCTGAAAAAATCCAAAAAAATCCACCAAAGTATTACTGGGATTAATAACAGAATTTTAAAATTTGAGGAAAGTCAATTGCATTTGTATACCTCAGCCAAAAGAATTTGTGTACTTTTATGTGGAAATATAATGTTAAATAATATAACATTTATAATAGAAACAAAAACTGTTAACGCCCAGGAATAAATATAATAGAAGATGTACAAATTTAGAAAACCTACACAAAGAAAATGAGATACCTCTATAGGAAGACTTAATACATTAAAATGTTAATGTTAACATTAATTAAATGTTATCCTCATATTGATCTTTCTATTCAATGCAAATCCAAACAAAATCCCAACAGATAATTTTCTGGCCCAAGCTGGCTCTAAAATTTATACATAGTAGTAAAAGTCAAAAAAAAGCATTGTTGAATGGAAGGGTCAGTTGGAAGGATGTGCCTTATCATGTATCAAAACATATTACAAAAATATGGTCACTGGGACACATTTCATTGGTGTAGAGATAAACACATGGTCTTAAAGAGGAGAGGACTGAGAGAAAGACTTACACTAAGGTACAAAGCCAGTTATGATGGAGCTGGCCTTGGAGATCATGGGGAAATAGTATAGAAACAGTTGCTTTTATACAGGGGAGAAAATGAACTAGGATCCCTATCTCATGTGATATACTAAAATCATTTCAAGGTAACTTTATGACATAAATATTAAAAGTAAAACTATAACATTTTTGGAAGACAATGTAGTAGTCTATTATGTAGGGTGGGGAAGGTTTTCTTAAAGATTCAAAAAATGCACTTAATCCAGGAAATGATTGACGAATTGGTCTTAAATTTAAGGTATAATGAAGATGTGAAAAGACAATACATATTGGAATAAGATATTTGCAGCACATATTACTGAGGAAGTATTTTTTCCTAAAACATGTAAAATATTCCCAATATATAAATACAAAAATGACAGTCCATTAGAAAATTGGGCAAATTGTTTCAATGGGCATTTTCTACAAGAGAAAATAAAATATGAAAATATGCTTAATCTCAGTAATCAGGGGAATTCCAATCAAAACCACGATAGTACTAGAGTTTCACCACAGGAGTGGCAACAATTGTGAAGGTTGACAATATCAGGCGTCAGGGCATTATGGGATGGGCTTTCTGCACCTAATCCACGGGAGGGCAGCTGCGTAACTAGCCAGTGTCACAGAGGGTGTGTCTGGGCAATGGAGTGCCGAAGCAGGTGGCTCTAAGCTCAAGTCAAAGTCCCCAAGTTAAAGCAAAACCAGTCACACTTACTGTATTTTCAATTTATTTATTCAGTCAACCTGAAATTCATTCGTTGCCTGAAATCATGATAACCAAATTAATTCAAATAATAATATCACAGAATCACAGTAACACACAAACTAGCTACCATTTAATTTTGCAGCCATAGTAAGAGATTATATTTTAGATGAATTCAAGATAAATGCTGTCACTGAAATGATTTTTAAATTATTAAACCAATGACTACAAGCACAGCCAGTACTTACTGAATGCTTTATTATGATCTATAAGTCACAGGAGTTAGTAGCATATCATTATTACAAAGACTATTTTAAAACAGAGACCAAGCATTTTTGTGGGGTTTTTTTTGTTGTTGTGTTGTTGTTGTTTTGTTTTGTGCCTTTTAAAACATTTTCTATGAAGCAGTGGGTTCATGAAGGAGAGAGAACAGCACTGATAGAAGTAACTAGAGCTTTGTTATTTTGTTCAACAAAATTCAGTGGACCCATCATGAGCTTTAATATCCAATATCCTTGTTGCAAATTTCCCTCAATTTGGTGGGTTACAATTTCTGAACCTATTAAAGACAAAAGAGATAAAATGGCAACTAAGTTCGGCCAGTCCTAAAATTCTAAAATTCTAGGATACACCATTGATTAGTGGTAAGAATACAAGGTTTCTTGGTCACCTTGAATTTCATAATTCCGACTGCATTGTGGAAGGAGTATATTCTGCCGCTTTTCTTCGGGCTTCACCGTACAAGCTTTCTTGCTTTTAAGTATTATAGATCTGAGCCGAGTACTAGGAGTGCAGAAACAAGTTCCAGGGGTTTGGAGTCAGACGCACTGGATCTCCCACTGAAGCAAGTACTGTGCTTCTCTTAGCCTCAGGTTTACCATCTATAAACCAAGTCTAAATATTAACAATATCCACCTGGTAGGCTAGTTGCAAGGATTAAGCACCATATGTCTCTGAAGTGCCCAAGCCATTCTTGGAATGGAGAAGCCCTCTCTCTGTGTGTTCCTGCTCAGCTCCTGTCCGTCCCTGCCTGATAAGCTCAAGGACCCATGGAGAACGAGAGAGGCACCCACCGAACAGGTTGGAGGAGTGTCCACTGGACTAACTTGCACATCGTCCCACCACTGGCCACTCTGCGACTGGCCCTCACTTGCTCTACCTTCTTTCTCCTGCCCAGGCCCTGCAGCTGGCTGGCTGTTGTCATCCAACCTCAGCTCTGCTCCCTGGATTCCCAGGCACAGCTCTGCCCTCAGGCGTCTGCCTCCATGGAATGCCATCAGACACCTGTCATCTGAGCCCTTGCTAATGTGGTCCCAAGACCTCCCACAAATGTCATGAACACAGCCATACACCAAAAACATCCTTTCCCCAACTATCTTCCTGCCAGAACGTCCCAACCACAAGCTTCTAGCTTCGCCGGCAACGAGCCACGGGCTGGCTGAGACAACAGGACAGCTTTGTACCTGAATTATTTGGAAATGATCTGGGCATATTAAGGTGTGAACAACCCAAGATGTCTGCCATGACCCCCGACAGCCACAGTGGCCGCTTTTCATCTCCCGGTTGCCCTTACGCTGTTACCATTGGTTTCCG
The DNA here is from genome assembly GCA_963574885.1 of Lepilemur ruficaudatus. Lineage (NCBI taxonomy): Eukaryota > Metazoa > Chordata > Mammalia > Primates > Lepilemuridae > Lepilemur > Lepilemur ruficaudatus. The sequence goes on from CAUYRT010079145.1 coordinate 8,381, forward strand.
GTCAGCCCTTGCCTCCAACATCCCTGCTGAGCTGCAATTGCACTATTTAATGGACACATGACCTGGAGCCTCGCCCCCTGAGTTCTGGTCTGATAACCTCTAAGTTGCTTTATAAGCACTTACTCTATCTCTTCAAAATGTCTCCACCGTCTTCCTGATAGCTTCTCTTGAGCTGCAGGAATGGTGTTTTCTAAAATGCTGTCCTTTATGGAAAGGATCGAGTCTCTCCTTTCTATAATGTTCTAAAACATCAGGCAAATGAACCGTTTGGCTCGTTGTAACATGGCTGTAGCTTCACTTCCCACTGTTTCTTCAAATACCTGGTATGTATGTTATATTTCTTTCTTCATGTACCTTGTATTTCGAACATACTGATTCATATGCAATTTTCTAAATTGGCCATGTTCTCTCTTTTTTACAATAATGCTTTTAGACACCATCTAAAATTTAGAGATAAATTTCAAAAACACTGCTAAGGTTTTTTACCCCAGGGTCAATTGATAGGAGGCTGTGGACATGATGCCCCATCAATTTCAAATTAGAGTATCTCTTCTACAAAGAAATTACCCTAAAAATGTTCCATAGGCCAATAAAAATGAAAAATTAACATTGCCATATTATAATACTACCTTTCACTCCCCAAACCCTATGCAAGTATTGCCAATTGACCCAACAAATATCCTTTATAGCAAAGGGATCAAGTTTAGAATCACACATTGTTATTAGTTATGATTTCTCTTTTGTCTTTTTCAAACTGAAAAAGTTATTTAGTATTTTCTTGATTTTAATGTTCTTGACAGATTTGAAGAGTACAGGTCAGTGATTTTAGGCATTTCTCCCCAACTTGGATTGCCTGGTATCTTCTCATGATTTGCCTTGCTATGTCCTCAGCAGGTCCTAGCAAGTAGAACGCAATTTTGATTTGTTTCGTTACTGGCGATGCTGGCTTTGATTGCTTGATGAAAGGAGGTACGTGCCAGGCTTCTTTTTCTCTTTCTTTTTCCTTATTCTTTTTCCCTTTCTAATTAACAAAAATTTTATGGGTAGCTACTTTGAAACTATGCAAATATCCCATGCCTCATTAAGGTTATAATTTCTTAATCAATTTATTGTTTATATCAGTATGGACTCATGATTTCTTAATTCAATGGATTATAATCCATTAATATCCTTATTTATTTTATAATTTAAATTCTTCCTGACTTGAACAGTGAGAACCTCTTCAAATTTTCTTCTGTATCCTTTTAATATGTTCACCTTCAAACTTTAACAACGTTCTTACTTTCTGACACAAAACATTCCAGGCTCATGTCATATATTTCTATGTTCTAACCCTAGAACCAACTATTACTCTAAGGAGCCCTGGTTTTATTTGGTGGAGAATGTCATTTCAAAACCCGTAACTGTGGGTGGGCGTGCTCATTGCTGTTGAAAGTTGCTGTTTCTACGCCCGCTTGCAGACAGAGCTGTGAGTGTCTGTGTGCATATGTTACACATACACATAGGTAACATATTTCGTATGAATACATCCACACAGGGAGCTCCAATTCCAAGTCAGAACCATAGAGTTGGTAGGCTCCCTTGGATATTTCTAGCAGCCGTCACCAGCAATAAGAACCTGGCTCCCACTGTTTGTAACATGACTTGATTATTCTCCCTGAACGTAACCAATCTTCCTCCCCTGCACTGGTGCCTCTCCAACCCCAGCAGGCTCAGACACCCCACAGCAGCCGACATGGCACAAACCTGGATGTTACTGTAAGGTAAAAGCCAACTGAAAAGAAAGCTTACTCATATTGTGTTGTCTTCTTCCAAACATCAACTCCGCTACAGGACCTTCCTAGGTTCATTCACTCTCCAGGGGCTTCAGGTCACACTTTTGTGTAGTGTCCAGAGTTTTTAGCTGGTCCCTGAAAGCTTTGGTTCAGTAGGAGCTACCTCAGGCTCAATGGAAGCTGCTAGAGGTTTTCATTTGTTTTCTTTTTTTCTGTTTTGTATTTGTGGGTACCCTTTATAAGATTAGGAAAAGATTCCTCATTTCCTAAGCACTTTCATCATGAATGGGTATTCAGTTTTATTATATGCTTTTTTCTCATTTATAGAGATAATCATAAGATGTTTCTCCTTAATCTGTAAATGTGGCAAATTACATTGATTAATGTTCAAATGTTAAACAAAACTTGACTTCCTAGAGTAAACCCAATTTAGTCATGATGTAGGTTCTTTGTTATATTACTGGATTTAGTCAGTTTATATTTTGATTAGAAGTTTTGCATCTGTGTTTCATGAGAAAGATTTGACTGCTAATTTTCTTTTATTGTGATGTTCTTTGGATTTTTTATTATATATCCGGGTTATACTAGCATTGTAAAAATGAGCTGAAAGGCTCTTATTTTTCTATTGTCTGAAAGCATTTGGAAGAATTCACAGATGAAGCCAATTAGGTAGGAGTTCTCTTTACTGGAAGGATTTTATGACAGATTCAATTTCTTCATTAGATAGAGGATTATTCAAATATTCTATTTCTTATTGTGTCAGTTTTGGAAAGTTCTATTTTTCTAGGGATTTTATCATTATATCTGAATTGTCAAATTTACTGGCATAAAGCTTTTAATAATATCCTAATATTAGCTTTTCAATGTCCATAGTTTCTATAGTAATGCCCCCTTTTTTATCCCTACTGTTGGTAATGTGTGTCCTTTCTCACTATTCTTTTATCTGCCTGGCCAGGGATTTATCAATTTGATTGGCATTTTTAAAGAAATAACTTCCAGGCTCTCTGTGTCCTTATATCTAAGGTATAAATCCTTTTTATAAAATCATTTTTAAATTCAGTCTGACAATCAAGGTCTTTTGATTTGGAATATTGTCAGTTTTCATTAGAACTACTTTTATATTTAGATTTAAATCTACCATCTTGCAACTTATTTTCTATTTGTTACATCTGTTCTGGCTTCATCTTTCGTCTTTCTTTTTTTATTTTGGCCTAATTAAAAAATTTTAAATTATTCTCTTTCTCCTTCTATTCACTTGATAGTTACATAGTCTCTTCTTTTTCTTAGCAGTTATTCTTCATATTCAACATGCTTCCTTGACTTATTAATAAGTCACCTCCTAAACATGATAGAGCTCCCATCCTGACTTTTGGCCTATTGATTTGATGTTTAAGGAGGACGTTTTAACTAAACTTTTGAATTTTGAGATAATTGTAGATTCACTTGCAGTTGCAGGGAATAATGGAGACCCTGTACACCCCGAACCTAGTTTCCCCTCTTGCAAAACTGTAGTACAATATCGCGACCATGGCATTCACATTGATGCAATCCACCGATCTTTGTCTGATTTCTTCAGTTTTACTTATAGCTGTGTGTGTGCCTGTGTACTTAGGTCTATCAATGTTATCACTTGTGCATGTTCACGTATTCACCGCAGCAGTCAAGCTACAGGGAAGTCCCTTTACCACAGGCTTTTTATAACACCTTCCACCCTGCACTGCTGCCCACCACCCCCATTCCTAACCCCCGCCACACAACCTGTCTTCCATTTTAAATTTTGTCATACTGATTTATTTGTAGCATTTTAGAGTATATTTCTTCATATAGTTTTCTTAGTGGTGGCTCTGGGGATTACAATATGCCTAAATGACTTATCACAGTCTACTGGGATCCAAGCCTATAATCAGTTTTATATTCAGTAACTTTGGTTAGGGGATATAGTTACCTGTTCTGGCTTGTTTTCAGCGTGGAATTTCTTGGAGACATTAATATTCTAATATGTACTATCAGTGTCCTTGATGCTGACTTAATGTGTAGCATTTCATAAGGTTATTTGTTCTGGTAAACATTTATTTTTAGCACCCCAATTGATACCTCATGGAACTTAAATTCTATGGACAACATTTAGAAAATGCTCAGCATACTTTTTCTTTTTTGTTTGTTTGTTTGGGGTTTTTTTGTTTTGTTTTTTTCTTTTTTTTCTTTATGGAAGTATACTTTACATATCACGCCTTTACTCCATTTTAAGTGTACAATTAAATGATTTTTAGTGAATTTACCAAGATGTACAGTTAATCACATAAATCAGCTTTAGAGGACTTCCTTTCCCCTATTGAGACCCCTAATGCCGCTCCACAACTACTTTTCAAGCATGTCCCACCCCTCTACAGTGCCCACCACGTCGCTCAGACGTGGGTTTACCCCCCACCCCCCAAATCCCTAGTGAACACTCCCACCTTTGAAGCACCATAGTGTTAATCAGTCAATACCAATTTGATGGCGAGTACAAATGGGGCCCATTCTTGGGGTCTTGTGTCCCCTCACTTTGAATAATGGGCTTAAGCTTAATCCAGGATAATATAAGCGGTGCTAGCTCACTGTCATTTCTTAAAATTGAGTAGTAGTCCATTGTGAACATACACCAAATTTTAGCAATCCAGTCATGAATTGACAGGCACTTGGGTTGTTTCCACGACCCAGCAATAGTGAATTGTGCTGCCATAAACATTTGGGTGCAGATGTCTTTA
>CAUYRT010079150.1:0-38107 GCA_963574885.1 Lepilemur ruficaudatus
TCATCAGTGGCTGTCCATGAAATACAGAATATGCTTACATTAATTTTTTAAAGGTTATCATAAAAATATTTAAAATAGAAAAAAATCTAATAGAGAGCTTCAAATTCTTGAGGATATTTCTACAGACCTGATTGAGAAACACTGGTGTACTTACTTTTGTCAGAGGAAAAGCATGAGCTTCCATGTTGATTGAAATTATAGATAAACCCAAGACCAATCTTGTTTTGGATGCATCTTGATGTGTCTGATCTGAAGTAGGTTTACCTTCCAGTTATGTTTAATTTACGTTCTGTAACACCTGTTGACTCTGGGGGGAACTGCTGGCGCAGAGGGTGCTGGCTCACAGCTGCAGATTGTCCCTGGATAATCTATGCATAATCAATGGCATGCTAAGTCAAGGGACTTGTTTTTGGATCCCCAGTGGAATTTTAAGTTCGATTGAAGAACTGGGAGATGATCTATTTTTACAATCTGCTTACCTGGTAAGTCAGATGCTTCTCTTTTTGCTATGTTTGTTATTTGTCTGACCATAAGCCTCAGTGGAGTAAATAACTCATGATGCCCCTTTGACCTATGTCAGTTATAACATATGGAGCAGACTTAATGAGCCTGTTGTTATTACTGGTGGCATCCTACTCAGAGTCATAGAATTTCAGAGGAGCATGGAAATGAACCAACAGTTCTTAACCAGATCACTGCAGCAGCCTCCTCACTTGCTTTCCGGCCTATACTCTTTGCCTCTCCTGTCCATTTTCTACACAGTATCATCCTAGGTGCCCTGCGTCAGGCTCCTTAGAAGTAGAGCCTGAACTAGGCTGTAGGGAAGTGAATGCGAGTGATTTCTTGCCAGAGAGCTCTTCTGAGAAGAAAAATGTGGGAAGCAGGACATGGCAGGTGGAAAATACAAGGGGGTGATCTCAGCTGGACTCAGCTTCAGCCCAATCCTATGGGGTGCTCTGGAGTGGAAATGGCACCACACAGGTGGCCCCACCTAGAAGCAAGGGGGCCAACCCTTTGTACCTCACATCAACCAGCCATTGCCTGTACTGCCCAGCCTAATGGAGAGTGGGCTGAGGGTGATCGTTCTAGGGTAAGATGGGGCAGCTGCAACACTCACAACACTGGGGCATGGGTGTCTGGCCTAGACATGAACATCCTGGCTGGGCACCAGCTGTGTACATTACACTAGGTAAACCCGAGATGCAAATTGCATGCTGACAGCTGGTAAACTGATATGCCTAGAAGTGCGATGCTACTGTTGCACAGATACTGCCTGCATTCCTTAAAGTTTAACTGAGTTTATGTGGTATTTGTTGGCTTACCCAAGGCCATACAGCATAGAGTTCAAACACTTAATCTCAGGTTAACTTTTTTGGGGTAGAACGAAACCAAAACCAAAACATTTCTCATAATTCAGGCAGGTGCGGTGGTGAGAGTGGCAAGTGTGGCAGGGAAGGATCCAGGACTGGCCCTCCTGGACCTGACTGGTTAGGGCACAGACTTTCAAGGAGGGCTCCTATCAAAGATGAAAAGGTCCTTTATTCTGTAAGTAGGACACAGTAACAGGTTTCTAGAAATGGCATCCTTAAAGTCAGGCGAGTAATAGAGTAATTCTGGAATAGGACACACAGGGCCCAGGCATCACTCCAAACTCTGATCTAGACCCTATCCGCTGAGCGTGGTGGGACTTGTGATATGCCCTTGTCGTGGTCAGGGTTGGCTGGGGCACCACGTGGGGCTGTGCCTCAATGACTGGGTTGAACAGGTCTAGGCAAGACAGGGGCTTATAGGACCAAAATTTTGATTTAGGATCAAAGATAGGACCTTAGCTTATAGGATCAAATCTTTAGTAAAAGATAGTATTTCCAATTTGAGAAGCTCAAATGAAGAGTTGGGTCCCAAGGGGAACTCTATTGTTTTGTTACACACTAGTTGCTCCTGTATTTTGGTGAGAATTAAGCTTTTCCTGAAGTCCCTGGATGGTTTGATGCTCTCGATAGCAATTATAGATGCGTTCTTCAAGCTGGTACCAGATGAATGGCGCCGTCCCTGCAGTCTACATCCCTGTGTGCTCTATTGACTGGTAAATATGGCATGGAGAATTTCAAGCATAATGATTGTTCAGCCAACTAGATCCAATCTTATTTCTAAAAGCTGTTTTCTCTCAGAACTAACGCGTTTGTTCCTGACTCATTCTGATCAGTGGGGCATCGAGTTGTAAGGAACAGATTGGAAATTATTTTATTGATTTTTTTTCTTTTGATTTACCAAAGGTGAGAGAGAATTACTCTTCTCTGAGTGTTGTTCAGCAACGAGTCAAGTTAAGAACATTAGGAGGCTTGAGTAGTCGATTTGGAACCATGGCAGCCTGACTTCGCTGCCTGGCACGTGAACACTTGGGAAATTCTGCCCTGGTAGAGCAATGGAGTGACTGCAATCTACTGGCTGATGGGCAAAGTCAACTTTTTTTTTTTAATGGCCCTGGCTGCAGTGGTCATTGGGATGTCAGCAACTGAAATGTGGACAATCTCAACAGCCTGCAGAACGGGCACCAGAGGTCCAGGAGAGCAAGATCCTCACCAGCACCCTGGAGGTCACGGTGTGAGACTGCAAGGGCTATTCTCTTGGCTTAAGGTTTTGGTAATTGTCTGATTCAGAATCTTCCTTTCCTCTCTGGCCCTGCTCTTTCATCAGGAGGGAGAATGAGAAGAGTTGATTTTTGTTGAATCCAGGAGAGAAAGAACTTTCCTCACTACTCACGAGAGAGGGGTGTTGAATGTGGACCAGAAAATCATCCCCCCCCACCAATTTTTTTATTCCTTGCAGACCTTCCCCATGCCACTTCCAAGTTAACAGTGAATATCACGATTAGGATGTCTTCCCATGGCCCTCTCTGCTTTTTATTCCCCTAAATGATTTTTAAAGTTAGGCAAAGTAAAAACTTTTGTGTGCATTATTAGAAAACATTAATTACTTACCATAACTCTGTGCTAAGTAGCTTTGCATGCATGACCTCATTTAATCCTCAAAAGAACTCTGTGAATTAGGTTATCATGACTACCTCCAATTTACATAGCCCGGAAGTGTTGGAGCTGGAATTAAGACAGAGGCATATAACCCAGGACTTAAGGACCCATGTGTCTCACCACCTCCCGGCTCACTGAGAATGAAGATAGACCTGACTTGGGGGCCTGGTTTCATGGTATAAGTTCCCCCCAACACACACCTAGCCAGGGTTTTATTATGGGGACCAAGGTGATCAGAATAGGTTGATTAGGACAGATAGTCAGAGCCAGGAAACCCCACAGAGGTACAGAAAGTTTACTTCTGACTATTTATACTATTTATACTCCATATGACACTCCCTATTGGGAGGTAGATGGCAGCTCTTAAACGTAAGAGAAAGATGCACATTGGCCAGCAAGGAGCACTTCACCGTCACCATGGAAGGAAGACAATTCATTACCTTGTTGGACTTATGGACCACTTCTTGTCTCTTGTGGTCTAAAACTATGTGAATAGATTTTAGTTGCAGCTGCTTAGTCCTCTGAGTTCTGGGAAGGGTGGTAGAGATCCTGGAATTAGTGTTGAAGCAAGAGGTACCAGGCTTTCCATCCCCTGGATGCTCAGACCAGGAGCACCAGGAGGGCAGCTTTCCAGTTATATAAAAATGGTATAATGTTACATGTGCATTCCATTAAGTTGAATCAGTACCCTATCAGCTTGTATGTGTTTGATGTGGCCTAAGTTGATAAGCATGCCTCACGTATTGGTAGGGACATAAAGGTCATGAAACTGCAGTTCTTGACCCTGGGTGCACATTGGAATCACCTGTAGAGCATAGCAAGGCTCCAGCCCTACCCTGGCCCAATTAAATCAGCATCTCTGGGCACGGGGTCCAAGCATCAATGGGTTTTTGCAGCTCTCCAGGTGGTTCTAATGTGCATCTTGCCCCGAGAATCACTGGATGAAAGCTGAGCCAACTGTGGAACTGTGCTAACAAACTGTAAACTATTGTTAAAAGGAAAGACCTTAGACAAATTAAACAGACCTAATTGAGCAAAGAATGATTTGTGGGCAGCCTTTAGAACCACAACAGGTTCTAAGAACTCCAGCCTGCAACATGGTCAGATGGCATTTATGGACGGAAAATGGAAGCGAGGTACAGTCTCAGCTGAACTGTTGACAGCGCGGCGTTTTTGCCTTATTTGACTCATTGGCCACCTGCGATTGGCTGAAGCTCAGTAGCTGTGATTGGCTGAGACTCAGCTATTTGTTACATGGGGATACTCCTCATTAGGCTTTTGGTTAGTTTACGCAGTAAGTTAGGTTGCAGTTCTTTTTTTTTTTTTTAATAAATGGACATTATTCAGTTGACTTATTATTCATCTAATCATACTTATCTATGATTAGCTTTGATTGCCCAAATCATTTTATAGTGGGATTTGTTAATCTGTAGTTGAACAGATGGTGGTTTATTTATTTATTTATTTAAAGACAGAGTCTGACTCTCACCTAGGCTAGAGTGCAATGGCATCATCATAACTCACTGCACCCTCAAACTCCTGGGCTCAAGCGATCTTCCTACCTTAGCCTACCAAGTAGCTGAGACTACAGGCATGTGCCACCATGCCTGGCTAATTTTTTCTGTTTTTAGTAGAGACAGAGTTGGCGGGGCTCTTGCTCAGGCTGGTCTCAAACTTCTGACCTCAAGTGATCTTCCTGCCTCGGCCTCCTAGAGTACTTTTATTGCAGGTGTGAGCCACTGTGCCTGGCTGCAGTTCTTTAAGTAAAGACTTCAGTACAGAGGCATCTTCAAGCCAAATTTAGTTCAGTTTAACATTATGACACACATGGAAGCTTGGTTGTCAGTGTAAATTCAATGACCATCCAGCAAGGGGGCTTGGCAGTGGCTGTGGAGTTTCCCACAGTAGCTTTGTGGAAGCAAGGTAAGGAAAATGGAGAGAATGAGAGATGATATAATTACCAGGCAGTGCTGCAGCTGCTTTGACCTCTGGTTGAATAACTGGCTGAGACTGTGCAGAGGATGATGTCAGGTGGCTACAGTCCCAGCCCAGTGGTGGCATTGGTGGTGTTACTGTTTGAAGGTTTGGGGGTATAGGGGTGCAGGTACATAAGGATATAGCACCTGTTGGAATTATGGCAGCCTCACTGAGTGAGATAGTGGCCTTGGAGACGTAAAGGGTGCTGGTAGCAGACCCAGGCCAAGGGGGTGGGGGTGGACAGGAAGCCAGGAAGGAGCAGGAAGACTAGGCCTCATGGGGTTTCCAAGAAGGTCAGACAGGTAAAGAGATTGTCCTGCTGAAATCCCTATTAGGTGTTGCCTTTTGCTGTTTGTACATGAACTGCTTTAGAAAAATATCCCTTAGAAACATTTAAAAGTGTGCGTGTGCAAGTTTATACAAATGATAACAAACTAAGGGCCTTGTAGAGGATGTGGCATTTGAAATGTTTGTTTGCACGCTCTTCATAATTTATATGCAACCCATGTCCTACCCTCTCAACCCCAAACAAGAATAACAGTGCATCATAATTAGTCCAAAAGTGAAGCCTAGAAGGAGTGAGAATTTTGGAGGTTTCCAGAGAGAAAACAGGAGGAAAAGAAAAGCATTCATTCCTGAACCTGGACCGTGTGTTTTGCAGAGTCTTGTCTTGCTCATGTAGTTGCAAAGGAGCTAGAAGGGAGTGCAGAGGTGTGGCTGGGATCTGCTCTGTGTATGAATGGAGAGTGGCCATTCAACTACTTGCTTTGCTTGGAAACTTCTAGGTCTGAGAGGCCTAGAGAGGGAAAAGCTGTCCCCATTGGCATTTCATAACATGATATCATTTCCCATTAGTGCAGCTCAGTGGATGTCTCTTAATGTCCCACTCCCTCCACTCAAGGAGCCACAGTCAAGTGTAGACAAACCATCTTTAGGACGATGCAAGTTTACACAGCAAGATACTACTTCTGCCTTCATCTTCATGGTGTTGCTGTGAGATAATCTGTTAGCTAACGTAAAGTATAATGAGCAGTAACAGTTGAGGTGTTAGTATTATCAAAATTCAGGATATTAAGCTATAATTCAGCTGTATTAGTACGCTTTTCATGTCAGAAAGGTGATGCTTAATGCAAAATTGTCTACACTTTAGCAATGAGGTGAAGCTGGAAGGAACAGAAAGTTCTTAAGCCCTCTGCTGGGACCATGCCGTTACGATGTATATCTATTCTCTGGTTTGAGCTGGTTTGAACTCAGCTACAGTCTTCTTCCCACCTCCCTCCTCCAAGTAAAATTATGAGACTAACTTTAACATATGGAAGAATTTCTATGGTGTAAATCATTCTAGGGGAAAAAACAAAACATGATTTGCAAATGCTGTCAATGAAATGTTTCTTTCCGAAGGTTACAAGAAGAACAGAGGGTGTATTGGCATGTGAGGATTGTCTTATGGCTCTGCGTAGCTGTGGATGAGAGGACCGTGGGATGAGTATGCTGGATACACCAGCCATGGTCTCCACCCAGATGTTTTGCTATGATACTCTTGTGACACCAGGACTATCACCTTGAAATCCTCAAGAAATCAAATATTCCAGGCACTGAAATTCCTACACCTCTGTCTCCCATCATCTGTAGATAGGATGTCACCTGCGTATCAGTAAACACCTTGATCAAGGTCTCCCAAGAGCGATCTAGTCTTGGATGCACCACTGAATTACCTTAAAACCAATCTTAGAAAACATTTTTAAATTATAAAGACCATCTCATCATTTTTCTACCAGACTCTTTTCGAGTGAATTTCTTCATAGTCTTACTGAGTGGGAAGTAGGATTGGGGCAAAAGAAAAACTGCAATACTTTATGTTGCAGCACTTACAGACAGATGGACAATGTGTGGGGAGGGCATCGTTGCCTTCACACCTCAACTCACATTGCCCAGTGGCACTGAACTAGGAACCTGACACACTGCAGTACAGTTTTGTTTTAAAACGCATGAGAAGGAGAATAGTACAATGGGTAACAGCATAGATTTTGAAGTCTGACTAAACTGGCTGGGTCATTTACTTGTGGGATGATTTGGGGTGAGGTACTTAACCCCTCTAAGCCTGGGTTTCGTTAGCTGTAAAATAGAGGTAATAATAGCACCTATTCCTAGAGTTGTTATAAGGATTAAGTATAACACTGCATGCAAGGGGCTTTGGCACAGGCCATGGTGCACTGTCACCACTTGACACGTGTGAGGCATGTCCCACTGAAGAGCATCTGCTTTGCCACGTGTTATTAATAAAACAAGCACTGTCATGTCTGTAGCTGGATAGGAGTTTACAACAGATAAACAGTCATGTATGACTGCAACAGGGTATGACCTCCTGGTTTAAATGTGCTTCTTTATGACATCATGAAGTTGAGGACTGTCCAAATGATATATGGATGAATGGAGAATGGTACAAACATGTAAAACGACTGGTCAATCACTTGAAGATATCTTTCCAAAGTAAGAGGAAAAACATTGCCTAAGGTGAAATGGAACTATAAACTTCTGTTAAAAAAATCAAACAAAAACCTAGTGCCTTCATAAAAATGTAATTTTAATTTTTTTAAAGGAACCAAATACTACAAAGTTTATGTTGAAAAACTGTAGGTCCCTATTCACTCCATTCAACTGAGGGTTTCATTCACCATGGTAGACTTTCAACTCTTTAACTCTTTTTATTTATCTTCTATTTCTAATAGCATACAATATACTGCTCTTGTGGGTTTTCAATTTTCTATATTACCTCCTGACTTCCATTTCTTCAAGTGACTGGTGATTCTTGGCCCATAATTTACAGCATATTGAGTGAGGTGTTAGGAAGCTGATTGGAAGTGCCATGCATGGGGAGAGCCTTCTTGATAAGCTCCCTGCAAAGTGCTCAGGATGGGTCTCATCCCCCTGTCAGGAGCTATCCATGTCAGTAGATCTCTTACACTGAGCTGCTCAATTGCCCAGAATGGATTCTCCTTGGAAGGTGAGGTGGTGTCAACCGGGAAGTCTGTCTTCTAGAGCCAGTAGGGGAAGCAGAAGAAGATGTTACCATTCTGTGTCCCAGCTTTCCCTTAATTCCTCTGCTTTCTTTGTGGACTACCCACTTAGTCCTCAGTTATACCTACTTCATAGCCTCTAAATAGCTTTTCCAGATAGAAACTCTCTGGCCTTCTCTGGGGTGGGGACAGGGTGGTCACTAGTGGCTGTGAGTGTCTGAATATTCCATATGCAGATTTTCACCCAATCGTCCTGTGTTCAGCTTCAGCCACGTGCCACCTTCAGAAGGTATTAAACTTTTGATTCCTGAGATTTTGCATCATGAATTGGCTTCCTTCTTGGGGCTTCTTTCTTCCACCCAAGCAGGTAAAGTAGGTAGATCTGAAATCCAGGATAGGGTTGAAAGGCACTTGCTGACTTGCTTTCCATCTTTAACAACTTTGTTGATTCTATTCTCACTGTCCCTGTGGGCCTCTCTTGTTTTTATTCCTTTGCTATCATTTTAGTGAGGTTTGAGATGGAATCAGACATAAATGCCAGGATTCCATCTACCTGAAAATCTCATTCATAACTTATCAATAGCCTAAGAGAGGCTACTAAGTAACAATTTAAAAAATAATCAATAGCAATCAAACTTTAATTAGTGGTTTCCTCTGGGAAATGGGAATTCAGGTAGAGTGAGGGGAGGGAATTTTATTTTTTATGCTATACATTTTTATGTATATACATATATATGCATATATTTAAGTTAAACCACTCTTGATAAAAGCAAGGAAACTTCAAGCGACTTAAGTCACTTGCAGTAGTTATTGCTCAAAAATCACACCTGTACCAGGGCATAAGATTGCAGATAGGATTGAAATTTCCATTATTTTATTTTCATTTTGAATTCTTCAAAGTTCGGAGGATGAATTTTTTAGTGTTATTTTATGCCAGTTTAAAATGGCTTTCAGGATATTAATATTAAAAATGATTTTTACTCAATTTGAACAAAAATGATAAAATTGACCAGGTTCCTCAAATGAAAAAGGAATATTTTATATGATGGTATCTTCTGGATACTTACTACATTCGAACTACAGAATGGCTGACTAGATATTCCAAAAGTTCTGACAAAAGTAACATTAAAACTTTCAGTAAGGCATTAGAAACATTTTGCCTTTATCCACTGCATATACCTTGCGTCCAAGAGTAAAAGGCATAAAGGCAGTACTATCAGCTGCACTAACTCACTAAGAACCAAGAGTAGGTGAGTGGCAAAGCTGTAATTTGAACCCTTGTTGGTCCGTGTTGGTCATAGCCACCACACTGAACACAGGGACCAAGTGCTTCAGAAGGAAGCTAAGAGATCAAGGGTGTAATTCTGTCTGCAGTGTTTGAGGAAAGCTTTATCAAAAAGTGACACTTAGGCTGGGTAATAGTCACTGCTCAACAGCTTAAAATCACTGGACTATAAAGTTACAGTCTTCAAGTCAGTATGGTATTGGCATAAGGATGGACTTGTAGATCATTGGTGCAGAACTGAGAATCCCAAACAGATCTCCCTTATATATTAATTGATTTTCAATAAAGGTGTCAAAGTAATTCAATGGTAAAAGGATTGTCTTTTCAATATGTGGTACTGGAACAACTGATTATTCTTGCTAGCATTTTTCCTTTTCCTCATTGTATGTAATAAAACTATTCTTGATTTTCATATGAGGAATTAGTGAGGAATTAGTGAATTTCTCTACTTAGAAATTTCAAATCACTGGATCACAATGGAATTGGAATCAGCACAGAGGAAATTTGAAAAACTCCCAAATATGTGGAAATTTCAACAACACACTTCTAAATAATCCGTAAATCAAAGAAATTACATGGAAGTTAGAGAGCATCCTTAATGGAAAGAAAAATGAAAATGCAATGTATCAAAATTTGTACAGTGCAGCTAAAGTAATGTTTAAAGGGAAATAGCTTTAAATGCTTCCATTAAAAAATCAGAAAGGTCTAAAATCAATGATAGATCTAAGATTTTACCTTAGGAAACTAGAAAATGAAGGGAAAATTAAACCCAAAGAGAGTAGAAGCAAAAAAAGAATAAAGCTAAGAGAAGAAGTCAATGAAATATAAAACAGACAACCAAATGTCAACCAACTGGTGGTGGGTAAACAAAATATGGAATATCCATATAATAGAATACTACTCAGCAATAAAAAGGAATGAACTGCTGATAGTTACAACAACATGGATAATATTAAAAATATCATGGTAAATGAAAGAAGTCAGACACAAAAGACTTCATATTTTATAATTCTATTTAGATGGAGTTCTGGAAAAGGCGAAAAGTATGCTTGCAGAAAGTAGATCAGTGGTTGCCTTGTATCCCAGTGCCAGAGATAGTTTTGAACTTTCTGAATAGGTATGAGGGAAGCTTTTGAATTATACACTTTAAATGAATGAACTGTATGTAATTTATACTTTAATAAACTATTCAAAAATTACTGTAGAAAGCCACTTGCTAAAGGCAAAAAGCTGTTTCTTTGTTTTCAGGACTGTTGAAATGTGTTTTGGCTTTCATTCCTTTCCCTCCTTCATGGTGGCAGTATGTGGTGGCACAAACTTTTGTGTTTAATTTACAGGACCTTTCATGCTTGTGCATGTGAACTCTTAGATGAAGTTGAACAAACTTTTCCTGGTGGTATTGGAGTAAAGTGGGTTATAAACTTAAATCCAGATCTGACTTGATTAGTTTAAGAAACATTTAAAAAAAACTCCAGTTTATATCACAAAAAAATTGTCTGAAAATTTCAGCAAGAATTTTTTTCAGCAAAATTTTACATGCTTATTTATTTGCATTTTTGTACACTCTATAGTACCTCCCCACATGCATGTACCTTCTCTCTCTCTCTCTCTCTCTCTCTCTCTCTCTCTCTCTCTCTCTCTCTCTCTCTCTCTCTCACACACACACACACACACACACACACACACACACACACACACACTTGCCCTTGTTTACTGTGTTGATGAAGAGAGATATTCCCATTTGTTTCTGCAAAGGACCATATCTTAAACTTCTGGAGAATAAGTGATAAGAATCTGAAAGTTCCTTATTCGATGCCGGATGCCAATCTTTTGGCTACTCTGTGGTTGGTAATTATTTTTAGAGAGTATTCCTGGGATCCAGAACTCAACAATGGGAAGAAATAGTAAACTTTTTGTGTTCTGGGCAAAGAAGAACTGGAATAAAATAGGAGTTGGATTAATGCTTTTGAGAAATGACAATTTTTTATCTTTCTTTCAGTTGTTCTCCTTTTCTTTCTCTTTCTATCTCCTGTCTTTCTCCTTCGCGCGCGCTCTCCCTCCCTCCCTCTCTCTCTCTCTCTCTCTCTCTCTCATACACACACACACACACACACACACACACACACACACACACCCCTTCATAACAATTGTGACATTTGGAGCCAGAAATGAAGAGAGCAAAATAGAAGTCAAAGCAACCAAAGGCATAACTTTAAATGATGTATTTACACTTCCAGGATTTTATTCTAAGGAAAAATTAAGTACGTAAACAAAGTTTTGACTGTAAGATTTTCATCTCACTTTTGTATTTAATAGTGAAACTATAAACAACCTGTATGACACATAGAATTTTGTTAAATAAATTACTGCAAATTTATATAGCAGAATAGCACACAGCCATTAAAAACCATGCTGTAGAAGAATATTTAATAAATATATATCTAAAAAGCAAAAATGTAACTGTCACAATTGCATATAGTAATCTATCTTATATATAATATATAGATATTAATATATTATTTATGTTAAATATATAAATTATACATAGTATTATAGTTATATATAATTTATATGTCAATCATATTTTCTATCTCTATATTGACATATAGGAAAAAAATAAAAGAACATGCAAAATGTTAAAATGCTTGTCTGAGTGTTAGAAAATGGGAATTTAAAAAATTTCTATTTGCTTGTTTTCTAAATTTTCTTAAATGAACATGTATCTCTGTGATAATTTAAAAAAGACGGTGTAGGTTCAACAATTGTAACAAATGTCCTCCGGTGCTGTGGGATGTTGATAATCGGGGAAGTGTGTGTGCCTCGGGGCGGGGGGAGGGGTTACATGGAAACTCTTCTTTTTGCACAATTTTGCTGTAAACCTAAAACTTCCCCCCAAAATTAACGACATATTTAAAAAATCTTCATTATTGTAAAGACTGTAAAAATAAAAACTTAAAGTATGAAAGTAAAAAAAAAAAAAAAAGACGATGTCATAAAAAGGAAGTAAAAGAATGCTAACCATATTAATTTCCTAGGGCCACTGTAACAAATGACCACAAACTGAGTGGCCTAAAACGGTGGAAATTCATTCTCTCACAGTTTTGGACTCCAAAAGCCTGAAATCAAGGGGTCAGCAGGGCCACAGTCTCTCCAAAGGCTCTGGGGAAAAACCTTGGTCTCACAGCTGCTGCCAGCCGTAGGCATTCTTCCGATTGCAGCTGCATTAACTACAATTTCTGCCTCCACCTTTACATGGCTTTCCCTCTTCTCCTGTGTCTGTCCTCTGGACCCTTGTAGTTGGACTTAGGGCCTCTCCAGATAATCTTGGTTGATCTTATCTTGAAGTCCATAATTACATCTGCAAAGACCTTTTTTTCCAAATACGGTCACATTCACAGGTTTCCAGAGTTAGGAGGTGCACATGTCTTTGGGGGGACCATCACTCAAACCACTGCGCTAACCAATCTCTACTTTTTAAAAGTAAGAAATAGTCATGAAGAAAATTCACTGCCTATGGGGTGAATCTAATAGTTTATTTACTTCTGTTGTCATTTGAAAGCTGGAAAACCATCCACGAGTAAAAGCAGTCACAAAAGCAAGATAGAAGAGCAGTGCTATTAGGGCAGCGACCTTCTCTGATTTATTTATTTTTTCCCCAAAGATCCGGTTTTGTTGTCTGAACTCATAATGGATTTTATGCACCGAAACTGTTCTGTCTGGTTACCAGAAAATTTTTTGATGAAATATAAGAGACAGAAAAAGTGAATTGGTTTATTTTTAAATTGTCAAATCATCATAATGGCAATAAAAACATCAAAGCATGGATATTTTAGTGTTTTGGTGCCATTATCCCAAGGTCTATAAATACTCAACAATGTCAAAGTAAATTTATACCAAAAACCTCCACTTTTTATGATCCATAAGATTATCAAGTGAGGAAAGGGACAGAGAGAAGTAGGTAATTATTAGAAGTTGCCTAATAAATTTGTATTGGGTGGGTAAGTACAAAGCATTTATGCTTGAGCTCAGGCTGAGGGGCATTGTTAGGCACTTAAATTGGACTGAGAAAATATTCTTGATCACTCTTTAGTGACAGAGAGGTTGGCCCAGATGAATTCTGATGAAGAGTCTTTCCCAGGAGGGCTTGTAGAGTAATTCCTGGGTTGCTACTCTAGACCTGCTGAATCTCTGGGATGGAGCTTTCATTTTTAACAAGCTTCAGGTAGAATTCTTAAGAACCTTAAAGTTTGCAAATCATGTTCTTCCAGAGACCTACTTCCTTTTATCCTCTTAATTCATCTAAGTCTTAGAAGAGAGATTTTAAAAAAAATCCCACTAATAACTGATAAGAGCTTAATATGTTGTTTCTAAAGTGTTTACGTTTTGTTTCTGTTTTTTGAGACAAGGTCTCATTCTGTTGCCTGGGCTAGAGTGCAATGGTGTCATCATAACTCACTGCAACCTCAAACTCCTGGGCTCATGTGAACCTCCTGCCTCAGCCTCCCAAGTAGCAAGTAACTGGGACTACAGGTACATGACACCACACTCGGCTAATTTTTACATTTTTTGTAGAGAGGGTCTCTCTATGTTGTCCAGGCTGGTCTTGATCTCCTGGCCTCCAATGATCCTCTTGCCTCACCTCCCAAAGTACTGGGATTACAGATATGAGCCACTATGTGCCTGGCCTAAAGTGTTTGCATTTTTAAAGTCTTGATTGTATAGAGGTCCATTTCTCCACTCAAAGGAATAAGCCATAATTTTTAGGAACCCTGGTTGGCAAGTGTGGATAAGAGGAGTTTAAACCAATGGGTAAATATGCGTTCGCTAAGGACAGGTAGAGTTTGCTTCCATGACTGCGGTAGGTCCTGGGCCAGACCCCCTGTAGCAACCCTGAACTTTGAGTGTCCCTGGAGAGCTGCACTAAATCACTTGTGCTCTTGGTTTTGTGCATATTTCTGCACCACTTTATTTGCTGGTTTGGAAGTCAGTCACAGTGGAAAAAAACATTGGAGTTGAAGCCATTATTCATTCCCATCTTTGAACCAGACCAGACTTTGTTGTCTGGACTAGCTCACATGTATAATTTTAGATCAACAGTTCCTAAAATGTGTTTCCTGGGACACTGGTTCATTAGTTTTATCAATAACCATTTATTGAACAGCTGCTAGGTACTCAGCTCTATTCTAGGCACTGGGCTTACAGTAAGAAATCAAACACACATCTGTGTTCTCATGGTGCTTATAATCTAGTTGTGAAAGGTTTGAACAAATTAATCAGATAGAAGGGTGAGAAGAATTTGTAGCCAAGTACCTTTGTTAACTGTAGGGTGTCTCACATGCTTCAATATATAGTTGTTCATTGTAAGTTACCAGGGGAGCAAAGGTGTTAGTGGTTGAAGATATGTGATGCAGCATTTTAACAACTGCTTTGACCATGGTGCCTCTTCACTGAGGGAATCCTGGAAGGATTACTGTTCTACAGAATTTGACAAACGAAATTCTAAACTCTTGAGTGAGAGGGTTTCTTATTTTTGTCGTTGTTCGGGGACTCAGTGGGGTAATAGCCTATTTTTCATAAAATTCAGAGATATTTCTTTGTTTCATAATTTCATAATTTTATAAAATTCAGAGATATTTATTCTTCTTTCCTTTAGCTTCAAGTAATGATGTTTTATACTTACTTAACAAATAACCCCACTGATGCTTAAAACATGCCGATATTTATGCCATAATGATGTTAAGGCCAAATGACAGATGGGAGGCTGGTGTCCTCACTCTGATGTCATCAGAGTGGAGCTAAAGAAGGAGAAGGAATTATTGCAAGAATAATAACTCTAGTGAGCAGGTTGGCCAGAATTCTAGGATGGCCTCCACAACCTCTCTGGTGTTTCTCCTGTGATTCTGTTATATTACGTGGCAAAAGGGATTTTCACATGTAATTAACATTACTAATCAGTTCACCTTAAGATAGGGAGATTATCTGGTGGGGCTCACCTAATCACATGAGCCCTTTAAAAAAGTTTTCTCTGGTAGTACCTGGATTTTAGCTTGGTGATGTCCTGGGCAGAGAACCCATCCCTGCCAGCCAGGACTTCTGACCTGTAGAACTGTAGATCTTGTGTTAAGCTGCTAAATTCCTGGCAACTTGTTACAGAGCAATAGAAAACTAAAACATAAAGCTGAAATGGGACCATGCCTCTCCTTTGACAAATGAAGGAATGGAAGCCTGTGGAGATAAATGTCACCAGCACATTTATTCTCTGAACATGAATGTCTCAGATGATCCCTGAGGCCAATTCTTGAGGTTACTTCCAACTGTAGGATGCAATAGTTTAGACATTCACCTCTGTCTCTCCTGGGCACTTATCTAGCAGAGTGTTTTCCTTACTCACATGATGTGTATTGGATACAGCCCCTGCCTGCAAGAAGCTCGCCCAGGCTGATGAGGGAACAGCTGGGTGAGCAGAGCTGAGGTATGCAGGGCCATGCAGAGCTGTGCCAGGAAGAAGTGAGTGGCCTCTGCATACATTTGGTGGAAAAATGCAGACTTCCTATTAGACGTTTGGTGCCATGTGATATTATAAAACCCTATTATTACCTACAGGACCTGTAGGATGAGTTTGTGGACTTAAGGCTGGAAAACACTGATCCTTTTGTTGATGAGGAAACTGATGCCAAGAGAGTGGTCATGATTTGCCCAACGTCACACTGTGAAACAGTTCAGAATGATGAACTTAGAGCCACTGACTCCAAGACAGCATTTCTTCTGCCATATGTCTTTTTTCTCCTCCCCCTAAAATGAAGCCAATCTCTTCCCCTCATCTGTAAAGCTCTACAAAGGACAGCAGAGGACAAAAGTCTTTAGTCTAGAGCAGTTCAGTTTCAAGAAAGAGAAACTTACTCAAACAAGCTCAAGTTTTAGGGGAGCTTCTGATGATGGAACCTGGCTTCTGACAGGGCTCTGAGGAGCCTATTGCTATCAGCCTCCTCTGTCCCTGGCACCAGAGCAACACAGGCCATTTTCTCTGCTCTATGGGGCATCTGTCTCTACATTTCTGTGCCCAGAGCCCATGATGGCTTCCCCAAGGTGGAGCTCTGTATCTGAACAACCCCAGCGTGGCCCTCATGACCAAGTCATGACCAAGACTGACTTGGTCTCTTAATATCCTTATTTCATATTGCTGGGCATTCAGGGGAGAAACTGAGGCACCTGGGATCAGTTGTCTACTTTTGGCTTGTGGGTAGGGCAGTGTCTTTAAGAAGGTGAGATAGTGTCTTTAAGAATTATATTATGGAGACCACTATTCCAAGTACCAAGTGAGGGTGACCGTTGTCTGGATGGGTGCAGCTCATTTAAGAAACTGCCTCTTTCTTGGCGAGATATACCACATTATAAAAATCTTTGTGAACCCTATTACCCAATGAATATTTGTACCATTTCCTTTGTTTCTTAATCTTTAATTCAGCTCTTTCATCTTTTAGCATTCTCATTTATGTTTTTGTCTTTCCTCTTTGGATTAGAATATTCATGGAGGGGCTGTAGGGACATACATTTCATGGCTACACATGGTCCCTGGCATCTTTCCTTTCTTCATTTGCCCAAAGAGCAGCCCCAGCCTTGATGTGTCTGGCTTTGAGGGCAAGGACCACACAGCCATGGCTGAATTGATGGTAGCCAGATGGGATGGTGCTGATGGTATCTGTTCCAAGGGCCCAGCTGCTTGGCTGATGTGAATGCCAGGTGATATCCAAGAACACGACTTCCCAGCTCTAGGGTTACATTCAGCTCTCCAACTCTTCCTGTGATTCATCCTCACCAGGGGCTGTTGAATCACTACAACCAGCAAAAGGTATTAATACTTGGCACTGAAATTTAATAGCTCTCCTAAGCCTAGGGACTTCATTAACTGGCGGGAGAATCAATGACAGGCTCTTTATGACTCTGGGCTTCCTCCTTAGAGCTCCCTAGATCACACCATCTGAGAGCCAGAGCTGCTGCCATCTTGGAAGGGACATTTGAGATATA
Organism: Lepilemur ruficaudatus; assembly: GCA_963574885.1. NCBI lineage: Eukaryota > Metazoa > Chordata > Mammalia > Primates > Lepilemuridae > Lepilemur > Lepilemur ruficaudatus. Next base: position 17,331 of record CAUYRT010079150.1, read on the forward strand.
AAAATTTCTTTTGTTGTTATGCATCCCTAGATATTCATTCCTCTTCTCCACAACCCAGACCAACATCCTATGGGTCAAAGTGATTGTAAGCTGGCCTTTGGAAGGTGGGAGAACAATTGATTACAGATATTTGGGAAAGTCTGCCCAGGGCAAGCTAATAGCTACGATGTTGTTAGAATCCTCATTCGGTCTTTGGGGAAGTATGTGTTTAGTAGCATCACCCTTCTATGTTTGCTTGCTTAATTGCATCCCTATGCAAACTGGTTTATGGTATGATAATTGCTCCTTTGCTTTCTGTGTGTTTGTTCCTTATTTGTCTTTAACTTTTCTCAACTCCGATCAACTCCTCAAAACATTTCTGGCTGAAAATTCTGTTTGATTCCTATAGATTAAATGTGTGCACTTGGCTTCAGAGGATCTGGGTGCTAAGCCTTGCTTGGCTGCTAACACACAGTGTGAGCTCGGGCAAGTCGCCCTTGGAGGATGAAGGGACTAACCCTGGCTATCTCTTGGCCTTAAAATGGAAAACCTGATGGAAGTCGCTTCACTTTTCTGAGCCTGTACCCTCATTTTTAGGAGGTGGCATCGTTGTGGTGGTGCCAACAAGGGCTTTGGAGCAGACAGACATGAATTGAAATCCCAGCAAAATCAGTGATGTGGTCTTGGGCCAGTTTGTGAGTCTCATTTTTCCTTTTCATGTGAGAAGTGGGGAGACTGTTACCTTACTGCATTATTCTGGGGTTCAGTGAGGTGATTAAGATAAACCCTTACATTGCAACCCCCTAAACTCTCCAGCACATCCCGTCCCCTCTGTCTGCTGCTATTTTTTTCATAGCATTCATCAACTTTTAGATTCTGTATAATTTTTTTATTTATTTTGTTTAGTATCTATCTCTCCCCACAAGCTCCACAAGGGCAGGGTTTTTTATTTGTTTTGCTCACTGCTATATCTCCAGTGTCTGAAACAGTATCTGGCATGTATTATAATAAGCATCCCATAAATACTCGTAGGATGAATGTGAAATGAATTTGATTCTTGTAGCTGTGAGGGGTCAGCGAGTAAGTACTTTAGGCTCTGCAGGCCATATAGTCTCTGCAACTACTCACCTTGGCTGTTAAAGCAGGACAGCCACCACATAGGCCATACGTAAACAAAAGGGTGTGGCCGTGTTCCGATGCAACTTTATAAAAGCAGGCCTTGAGCTGGATTTGGCCTGCAGGCTGTGTTTGCCTTTTCCTGCTGTAGACCTACTTGGTGGTTCTGAATTTTGATGTATCATTCTAATTCAGGGACAGCCCCTGTTTGGCTCCTCCAATGATGAGGAAACAGGAAATCTCACCCCAGATGTCTTCTCTTTGCCCCTCCTACCTTGTCCTAGGAGCTGACCTTAGGACTTTATCCAGCTCCTTTGCCCTATGGCTTCTGGTTGATTTCAGTTCCTGAGCAACACTGGCAGGTTCCCAACTCGGAGGAGAGAAAAGTTAGGGAGTTTATTTCTAGCTCCTTCCCTGCTGGCGGTGGTTTGGAGGGACTGAGGTCCTTCCCTAGAGTCCCTGCATTTTGCAGGTTCCAGCCCTACTGTTTTTAGATGTAGGATGCTTTATCATTTTTTGGTGAGTTTTCTCAGCTCTTTTCACACTTCTCTAAACAGGCCCTTCATTAAGCTTGCTTTTCTTACCCGTGTTAGAAGGGGCCTTCTGTTTTCCGCCAGGCCCCTGACTAATCCAGTGTTGGAGGGAAGAAGGAGCAGTGGCCAGACTGTGACTCCCCTCACCCCACCCACAGCTGCTCTTGATCCTAGCTCACCCGTGCAGCCTTCATGGCTCTTTTTTGGTTGAGAATTTGTGTTTTCCTTTCCTTCCAGGAAGAGCTGATAAAAACAGGAAATGACTTGTTGGAGGTGGGAGGATGACAAAGAAGTGAGATTCTACGTGTTTCTCAAATTCATCAAAATGAGGAACAGAGTATCAATTTATTGATTCTAGAACCAGCTTCTTCACTCAGTAGTCCTGTGTCTTTGGACAAGTTAATTAACTTCTTTGAGTTACCGATTACTTTTCTTTAGAATGGGTATAATAAACCCTGTTATATAAATTTGTATACTTAGTGTGATTACAACTTAGTACTAACAGGAAAAAACCCAACAAAACTGGTTCATAGAATGTGAAATATTATTAAAAATGTTAAATATGATAATTTAGAGGTAGTTTTTCCCCATTTATTTTCTAGATCTCATTAGTCTTTATTACTTTTATTATGAGTAAAAAGGAAAAACATAGTCTCTGCCAACTCTACAAGGTGGCTCAGGAAATAAAACAAAATGTTATATTGGGTTATATTGGAATATACTTTGAAAACTGCAAATGTTATGAGGATGACAATTGCCATTATTAATTTACCCCGTGTGGTTAAGTGGGTCTCTCTTTGCCTGTCCATAGGTGGCTCCTTTTGCCAGGCCTTAGCTCTTGTAGACATTGAGCCCCAAAGCTCAAGTAGACATTGTTGGAGATTGGCAGTGACCCTGAGGCCCCTCTTCACTTCTGTAATAAGACCACCCCTAAGGCTGATCTTCCTCCTGGCTGTCCTGATTTCAGCACCGAAATGATTACTCCACCCATGTCTGAGGGATTCCCGAAGCACCTGCCACAGCTCCAGGCCCCATGGTATTTTTACCTGTTGTATGAGCACAGACCGTGCTGGCCGGAAGTAGCAGATACTGGCTGCCCCTCCTCCCCTCATTCCTTTGCCTGAGCCTTGTGGGATCATGAATGAATGGCCACCATGGGCATTTTTTGTTAACCTTCTTCTTGTATGTTTTTGAATGAAACCTTTTCTTTGTATCCATACTGATGATGTTTTAGTGTTTACCTTCATGATCCCTCCCGAAGAAATGACTTTTGACATAGGTGGTCCTTGGCTCAGGCTTTTTTCATTACACACAGACACATACACATATAGAAAAAGTTGAAGTTCCATTTTCCTCCTTCCTCAGAGTCAACCACTGTCATGAAATACATTTGGGTTTATCTTTTATAATAGTATTTTCTGATTTAGAAGTGGTCAATTATATTCTTTTAATTGGTATTCTTTTAATTATTGCCATTAACATTTTAAAATAAATGTTCTTATTGAAGTGTAGCAGGCAGAAATTGTACAAATCCTAAGCATACAGTTTGACGAGTAGTAGTTGGGGGGGTCAGTGGGAGGGGTCAACCCCAGCCACAAGGAAATAAGGGGGTTCACTGTCTGTAGAGAATTTGAACACCAGAGAAAAGCTTTTTACCATCATAATGATGCTTTGGATATTCTAAGCTGCGTCAATGATAAAATACTCTTCCCTGGGGGCAGAGCCAGGGCCTCCCCACCTTTGTACGCCACTTGATAAACATCACACGGTGAACATGTCCATGTAACGACCACCGCTATGTATAAATAGAAGAGGTCCCGTACCCTGAAAGACTCACTTGTAATACCACAGGTTCCTTTTGCCTATATTTTAATCTTATGTAAATGGAATCATGTACTATGTATTCTTTCAATTCTGGCTTCTGTTGCTCAACCTCAAGTCTGTGAGATTCCTCTGTCCTTTGAATGTAGCAGTAGTTTATTCATTTCTGTTGTAAAAATATTTCATTGTGAATATACAAAAATGTACTTATCCATTCTTTGGTTGATTAACAAATGGTTTGATTCCATTTTGGGGCTGTCAAGAACAGTGCGGCAATGAACACTTTTGTACATGTCTTTTGGTACACATATGTAGGCATTTCTGTTGGGCATATACTGAGGAGTAGAATTGCTGGTTCATAGAGCATGGGCATATTCAACTTCAGTAGATATTGTCACTTTCTTAAAATGATTATACTGATTGACAACCTCTCAAGCAATCAGGAGAGATTCAGGTGCCCTTCCTACTCTCTAACACTTCGTGTAGTCAACTCCTAAAGTTTAACTGTTGTGGAAGAAGTATAGTAGTATCATATTGTCATTTTGATATACATTTCCTTGATCTCTAATGAGTTTAAGAAACTTTTGTATGTTTGTTGGCCATTTGGGTATCTCCTTTGTGAAATGCCTATTCAAGTCTTTTGCTGCATTTTTAATTGAGTTGTCTATATAATTGATTTGCAAAAGTTATTTATATAGTCTGGATAAGCTCTTTTTTTCTCAGTTACATATAATGCTTTTTTCTCTACTAAGGTTGTGCTTTGAAACACAGCAGTTTCTAACTTTAATGTAGATCAATTTATCAATTTTTTTTTCATTAAGGTTAGTTCTATTTGTATCCTGTTTAAGAAATGTTTGCCTACCACTATGGTTCATTCTCCTATGTTATTGCTTAGAAGTTTTATTATTTTGCTTTTCATAGTTAGATCTATAATCCACCTGGAATTGATTTTTATGTATGGTATGAGATAGGGGTCAATTTTTTTCCATGTGCTTATCTAATTTACCCAGTAACTGGAAAGTGAGAATAGTGACCATCCTGGTTTTTCTCCTAATCTCAGAGGAAAAACTTTCAGCAATCTACTGTTAAATGCAATGTCTGCTGTAGGATTTTTGGGGGCCATCCTTTATCAGATGATACTACTCATTGGCTAAAAAGTTATTTTTTTCTTTTAAATTATGAATTGGTGTTAAATTTTATCAGATGATTTTTTTTCTCATTTATTAAACTGATTATATTGGGTTTTAAAATTCTTCTCTTCTAAACTGGAAAATTACATTGATAGATTTTTAAAATGTTAAAACAACCTTCCTTTTTGGAACAAATTAACTTGGTCTTGATGTCTTCTAGACACGTAAACTATATTTTATTTGTTTCATGCTCTGGGTCTTGCTCCCATTTCCTTGGGGACATGATTTGTCTCATACAGATTCGATACCCCTCCTCCAATAGTGCCGAGCCTTTAGGAAATGCCCAGTGCATGGGGGTGACGTGCCACTAATTCAAGTAGGGTCATTTCTCCTTCCTGTAGTTGGGTGGGTTTGACAGTTTGGATTGCGTGATTCTCCCAGTGGCTAATGAGTGGCTCAGGAATGCTAATGAAGGACTTCCTTGGGTTGTCTCTAGTGAGTCAGCAAATGAGCTCTGTAACTTGGAGAGCCAGAAGTTAATTAGCAACCTGGTATAGACAGACCCTAATGGAAATGAGGGAATTTAGGTCTGTCAGAGCAGAGCACTAAGAAGCTTTGAAGGTGAGGCCTGGATTAGGGACGTGAGGTGAAAAGCAAAGAGAAGCCAGGACTAGGGTTTATAAATTAATGTCAATGTCAGGCTCTGTAAAGAAAATCAGGAGAGGCCAGCATACATGGGCTACACAGGAAGAGGAGTGGGCCCAACATCTGGGTATCATTGACATCAGAGGAGCTGTTGATACACATCTCTCCCTTGTAGCAGGATAAAAGTGAGAAATGCAGGAGATGTGTGCAGCGTGACTAGCTGAAGCAGATCACCTGCCAGCTGACGATGATGGATGAGGGATTTTAGGTGTCTTGCGCTCCGTGTTCATTTTTCTTTGAGACAGGATGGAAAATCTAAAACTCCATCTGCTTACAAGTTTACTACAATAACCCAATGGATAAATAATTTGCCAGGCAATACCATGGATAATGTTCTCCAAATGAAGTGGAATAGACTATAGACACAAGGCAAAGATGAAAGATTGGAGCTGTCCTCGTCGAGCTGCATAAGTGATGTCCACCCTGAGCACTGGACTCGGATGTGCTGGGTGTGCTTGTGACCCAGGACAGGTAACTCTAGCCAGAAAAAAAAGTTGTGTTCCTTTGGCTTAGGCAGATACCTAATTATGTTAGGAGAACTGCCAAAAAGCAACCTATTGAAAGCTAAACCATTGCATGGCACTGTGGGTAAAATATGCAAAATGTCACGGAGGCAGAATCGAGGAAGCCGGTATAACAGGTGCAGCGTAAAACTAACCTGCCAGGGAAATTGTTAGCTCTGTTTCCTCTTGAAATCTCCCCCTCCCCCCCGTGGAAGCTCTGTCTTCTTTACTGTCAGAGACCCAGAAACAGATGCTTCTCACCTCTTCCCTCCCAAATTTTAATACACTGAAAATGAAAACGAGGTCCTGAGTCTACCATGTCCAGGGCAGGTGTCCCAGTCATGCTGTGTTCACCAGGAAATGGTGCAGAATGAAATGAAGATGTATCAAGATTCCACCCAGGTTAAGCCCTTTCTTTGGAATTTTAACTATGTGAATGAAATGTTCCAAATTTGTTGTACTACTTTGTTACTGCAACAATAATAATACCACACAGATGTTACCTGGGGACCCCACAGCCTGGGGAAGGCCTGAGCCTGTCTTCGTGGTTTTTACAGATTCTTACAGACTCATGCTCTCATGGTCCTAAGCTGTACAGTGCTTTAAGTTGAATTGCCAGATGGAGAATGCAGCCTCATCACACACCCACACGCTCCACTTAGACCAAGGTGTTTTATTAGTTTAGTAATTTTGCTGCAGATACAAGTGCTGTTGGGTGGGGCGGGATGAGCCATGTCCCAGGCTTTCCTCATTCCTTTCTCCCTCATGCTTCTCACTGCCTCTTCTTTTAGAAATTCCTTTTGTTTCATGCAGAGAAGATTCACTCCCTTTCCTGAACTCTTGGTCTCAGCCATATCCATGCCCTACAGGTTGTACCTAACTTGGTAGAGCCTCTTAGGGAGGATTTCCTATAGAGGAGTCTCTTTCTAAGAAGAGGTTTGGTACCAGCTCCTTCTAAACACTTCAAAGTGGGCATCTTCACCCCCATTTTATGCTTGAGGAGCCTGAGGCCTGGCATGAGTTAGTGAGTTTCTTAAGTTAACGCAACAAGGCCAGGACCTGAAATGAAGTTGTTTGGCCCCAAATCCCATGGTGTTTGCACTACTCCACACTCCTCTTAAGGGCTCCTTGTAAGGCTTTCAAAGCCCTTTACTAACATGGTCTCTCCCGTGGTCAGGTAGGAAGTGAGTGCCTTTTGTCAGCCTTCACGCCACATTTTTTGCTTAGTGCTTTTGCCCACTTTATTTAACACTTCCAGCAATCCTGTAAGTAACCCTGTTTGAAAAGAGACATTGAAGTTCTGAGAGGGAAGTGACTTGGCTAAAGTCTCACCTCCAGGAAAGAGTAAATGCAGGTCTTCAACCCAGGCCTTCTTCTTTGCCCCGTTGAAGGGTGGAGATGTAAAGTGAACAGCCAGAGGTTTGCAGAATCCTGGCAATTTACACTTGGTTTTTCAATGTTTAGCTCAGACTGAAAAAGATAACGAGTGAGCTCAGCCACAGATTTGGGCTTGTCCTGCACTGGCCTCTGGCAGCCAGCTGAGGTGTGAGGCCAGCCCATCCCCAGGAGTGGTCGGTGGGTGTTACACCTCTCTCAAAGGTCAGGGGAGAACCTAAACATCTGGGCCTTCACATTCATTTTCCTTCCTTCCGTTGGCTTTTTGTGGAGCTGAGCCTGTCATTAATCAGGCTGTGAAGCAAAGGAAATAAAAAACTGCCTTGGAAAGAACTCGTATTTGTTTAAAATTGAAAAAAAACTAACAACCCAGAAAAGACTGAAACATGTTTCCAATATACTGAATTTGATTATCTGGCTGTGAACAAAGGGACCTAGTCATTTAAAATTAAAGTTTAAAGAGCTGGCAAGTTTGATGAATCCACTGTGATGGGAAGAGCCCCCACCTGTCCCAATGATGAAGCTCCTTCCTCGCCTCTCTGCACATTCTGGGCATTTTGTGAATTGCACTAATTGTGTAGTGCCATGTGTTACATGTGCTGGGGGGACAGAGCAGAAGTCCAGCATATCCTCATATGGGCTGAACAAGGGAGTCCCTGCTCTCTAACTGTGGTGGTGACCATTGGACTCCCCAGCAGCTCCAGCACAGTTGCTTTTGACTTCGATTGTGAATTTCAATCAGAAACACGAGCTTCATCCAGTAAGGAAAAAAAGACACATGCACCATTCAGACAGCAGAACGAAATGGAGTCCAGTAGGAAGTAGAGGATGTTGTTATTGTCCTCTAGGGCAGCTCAGGGAGGAGAAAGTCTGGCAGTGAGTGCGTAGGAAGTGGAAACTGGCGGATATAATCCCAGCAATGTGAACGCTGGGACACATTGTTCAGTGCTTTAAGTTGAATTGCAAAATAAAATCCTGGTGGGCAAGGGACACCTCTTCCCATGGACTCGTGCCCTCTCCTTCCTCACACTGCAGTGTTCATTCCAAGTTCCTTTTTACCTTGCAGCCAACTAGTTTTCCTCAGGATCAGTGCCCTTGTCTTGTTTAGGAGCCTGCAGGGACTCCCTCTTGCTCACGGGATAGTTAAGTTCACTTTATGACCCTGCGCCTCCAACTGCCCCCACCTGCCTTTTCCGCCTGTTGCCTACACGTCCCTTCTTGCACCTGTATCAGTTCAGTCAGATAGAACTGCTGTCTTCCCCACACCCACATTTCTTCCTCCTTTGCTTTTTGCCTTTTCTTTCTTTCCTTCCCTAAATGCTGTAAGTTTCATCTTCCCATGCCCTGATCCTTCCCATGAACTTAGAGCCCTGGTGAAATGACACCTGCTTCTTCCTCCTCTGGGACTCCCACAGTACTGTGTCTTTCTTATCATATTAAATAATATCCATCACCTTTGACTTTGTAGTACAGTTGTAATACAGTTGGTAGGGTTTCTTTTCTGCATGCCTTACCTCATGCTTCCAACAAGCCTGCAAGTAACCCCTTTTAAAATCAGGGTTTTCTTCCCAATCAGGGGTAAGTGATTCCTTGCTGTGTCCACTCTGGAGAAAGACAGCACCCCAAAATGTTTGATTAATGGGTTAATGAGTGAGACTTATTGAGGCAAGGGTTAGCAGTCTGGCCCAGGTTGGCACCCAGTGGTTCCATCTGTCCTTTCCTTCCTTCCCTCTATCACCCCTTTTGGTTTTTCCTCTTCTCTTTACCTTCTTCTTTTCCTGTTTTTATTTCATTTGCCTCCGAGCCTTGGTACTCTAAGCAGCTCTGCTAGGACTACCCCATCTCTCCAGGTTTCTGAGTCCTGCAATGGCCCCAAATAGCTGTTGAAGAGCAATAGCAATAAAGAAACTGCACGCTCAAGATGTTTGATGTCAGGGAAGTAGGGACCCTGTTCCACATGGCGCTTTTTGCTTTGGAGATGACTATCTGAAGATGTGCATTTCTTTCTGTCCTCTGAGAAGTGGTAAGTGCTCTTTCCTGCCTCTTAATTTCCAAAGAAGGGTTATGCATGGAGGAAGCAAGTGGGCACACACTGAACAGCAGCCAAGCCTCTCTCCTTGCTAAGATCCTACTCCAAACCCCTCCTCTCTCTCTAGCCAAGATTACTGGGTCATAGCAGGTTGGCTTCAAGAAGCAGGTAATCAGCAAAGCTCTACGGAAAGACTGCCGCGTGGGCTTGGCTGGCTCTGCCACAATTGGGATATGGGGGAACCTGTCATCATCTAGGGAGCTCAGTTTCCCTTTCTGCACTAGAGTGAAGGGGCTGGATGATCTCTGGGATCTTTTCTAGGCCCAACACTCCAGAATTCCTGATCTGAAATTCCAGATCCATGTTAACAGACAGCCTGAGCTGGGGCCAGGAGGTGGCAGTACCTGCTCCATTTAGAGCCAGCAGCCTCGGCTACAGCCACCGGGTCTGGACTGTCACTTCTGTAGGGCTGGGGTGGACAACATGCTCTATTCCGGTTTGTACTCTTTTATTTCATTCCACTGCAAGTTGTTTGTAGTCTTCTGGGTCAGGAAAGGGGTCCCGGCAAGACTGCCAAGCCCTGGGTACAGGACGCCCTCACTGCTGCCTCTCTGCCCACATCTGACTTTACCTGACATGACACACACAGGCCAGGGCACACTCATCCCCAATGAGGCCCCCGTGGCCAGCTCACATCCGGGCAGCTCACTGGAGCTCCTTGACGCAGGCTTGGGTCTTCCCTAGGGCAAATGGGAGCCACATGCATGAGTAAGCGCAAATGTGCTTAAGTTCTTTCCCTCTGAATGTACATGTCTGTTTCCCAGGGCACCAGGCGCTTCCTCCAGCAGCTGCATTTGCTCAGGGCAAAAATGGAAATGCCTAATGCTAGGGATGATTGATCCAAGCACATAGAAAATGATATGGGGGTTGTACCTCAAACTTTTGGGGAGCTTTTACTAAGCAGAGATGGGCACACACACTTCAAATGTGATAGAATGTGCAAATTGCAAGGAACCTTCAATATGATCCAGTTCAAAAATTCTCAACCCCACAGGGCATCACGTAGGAAGTTTGTTAGAAATGCATATTCCTGGGTGCAGCTCCAGCCCCACTGAATAAGAATCTCCAGTGCTGGAACCTAGGAATCTGTATTTTTAACAAGCTCCTCGGGTGTGTCTAATATAGCTGGCCTGCAGCTAGGCATTTTGGAACCACCATCTAGTCTATACCCGGCCTTCAGGGAGCTAGGTAGAAAACTCTTGTCCCAACAACCCCACCCCCTCAGACCTAAGTAATTAGAATCTATGGGGTGGGCCCAGAACTCTGTTTTAACAAGCTTTCCAGGTGTAAGGCAATCAACTTGGCCAATTTACCTGGCACTATCCTGGTTTTAGCACTGAAACTCTGATATCCTGGGATTGCCCCTCAGTCCTAGGAACATAGAGATGGTTGGATGCCTTGTGAGGTGACTTATGCACTCTAAAGTTTGCAAGGTGAGGAAATGGGCCAGGACAGGAAGTGGTGTGCCTGTAGACACGCAGCGAATTAGCAGCACAGGTTGGACAAGGTTTCCAGCCTGGTATCCTTGCTGCTCTTGGAAACATTTTGCTCTAAGTAGCTGCCTTACTTTTCATACTCTCCACTAGGGGCTAACCCTGGAGGAGCTCATTACGGAGTGGCCGTACTTGAGGTGAGTCATCTGTATTCTGTGGCCTCACTTGAGTGAGGTGTGCAGCAGTGACAGGTGCAGGTACCATTACACTGTAATGAATTCTTCCGGGGCTTCTCTTGGCCCATGTGGGGGAGGTGATTTACAATTTAGTGTATTTCTATTTGGCCATAATCCCTAGGATGACAGTGTTGCTGAGATGGAGAATCTTCCACAGGGACTACAACCCAGGGACTGTGGCATGATTGAGTCAGGATCCCTGGCTGTATGCTACCTCCAGGGTGTCCCCAGAGGCCCTGGGATAAACCCTAGCATGTCTCCCTTCGTTCTCTCTCCATTAGCCACCACGACTTGCCACACTATGCCTGATTATCAGCTCCAGACTTGATTTGTTTATTCCAAGTACCCATTGCATTACCAATTAGCTAGGAATGGACTAACAGGCCGGAAGGCTCTTGTAATACCATGGTTCTCAAACTAGAGCACGTGTTGTAAGCACCTGGAGGGCTTGTTAGAGTGCGAGCACTGGCCCCACTCCACCATAGACTAGCACATTATGAGCACCTGAGTGACTTTGTCATGTGATGGTCATTACTAATGTCACCAGGGTGGCCTTACTCACCACATAAGGCAGGGCACTCGATGATTTCTAAGGACTCTTCTAGCCATAAACATTTTACTTATAAATAAGGTAGGTATGACTTTACATATGATGTAATTTCATCATCACTATTCTTCCTTTCCAGAAGTGGCCCTGTGTGGGGCCAATACTTAAAAGTAGAGAACAATTCTTTTGATTTGTTTTGTGATGTTAAAGTTGAAACCTGAAAGCTGGGAAGGAGCCAGCCATGCCGAGACAGTGAAAAAGCAGCCTTCCAAGCAGGGGGGTTGGCACATGCCGTGGTGGGGCAAAGCTTGTGCCCCAGGAATCAAAAGAAAGTGCCTGGCTGGAGTGTGCTTGGTTTGTAAAGTTTTATCTTCATTAGCATATAAATATCTAAGGGTTCTGGAGGAAAGAAAGAAAACTAACATTTATTCAGAATCTTTTTTGTTCCAGCTATCACAGCGTAAAAACATTAAGCCTTCTTGGTCATTTATACTTAAAGCCTCTCCATCCTGGGGTCTGTGGTGAGGTGTGCAGCAGTGCTGGAGAGCTTCCTGGTTTTCTTCCTACCTCCCTGGCCATCCTTCTTAACTCCCTTCACTGACTCTTCCTCTTCCTGACTTCTTAAATTGGTGTGCCCAGGGCTTTTTCCTGGGCTCACTGCTCTCTCCTGGGAGGGTATCATCTATTCTCTTAGATTAAAATCCCATCCATGTTCTGGTGACTCTCCAGTTAGACGTCCAGCTTGGATCTCTCCTCTAAGCTTCAGCTGCCTGAAAGCTTCCCTTGGATGTCTGCAGACTCCTCAAATGAAACATGTCTAAAGCCACATGACATATGAAATCCACCCATTTCTCTATCTCCATTGCCTCTTACCTAGTCTAGACTGTCACTACCGTCTATCGTCTGGATGATGCAATGATCTCCTCCTACTTTATTCCATAATGTGGCCAGAAAGATGTTCTTAAAATGAAAAGCAGACAGTCTCTCCCCTGCTGAAAACCTTTCAGGGGCTTCCCATCCGAACTCCTCATTATGGCCCGCAAGGCCTGGTGGGATCTACCTCTCTCCACCCCTCTAGCCTCGTCAAGCCATGTTCCCTGCACCACACACTCCAGCCATGTGTTCTTTTGATTCGACTCCTGGAATGTAATAAGCTTTGTCCCACCTTTTATGTGTCATTCTATCTGCTTAAATGGTGTGCTCTTTCACTATCCTGGCATGGCTGACTCCTTCTCATCCTTAAGGTTTCAGCCTAAACATCACCATCTCAAAATGCCCTTCTCTGACCATCTTACTGTAAGTAGCTATCCTACGAGTTATCACTCTTTTCTAGTTACGTTTGTCTTTGACCTTTCAATCTGGAATTACTTGGTGCTTCTGGTCTGATTCCTTTTCTCTTATCTTGCTCCTGCATTGGGTTGTGGACTCTGCAAGTGTAGGGTGTTGGTGGTGAAGAAGCTGACTGCATTGCCTGGTGTGCAGAGCAGGTCCTTAGGAGAGTGAGTGAATGGGTTAGATCCCATGTGGAAGGCCTAATGACCCTGCTCAGAGGTGCCAATCACGGCTAGGAGGAAGAAGAGCAGAGGAGGAGAAGGAAGGGTTCAGACATGAGAAGCCATGTGACCTGCTCTGAAGAGTCTCAAAGATCACTGTGGTTTGTTTTGGGTACAAGAGTAGCTCTGTGCACAAGTTCCCATGGGAGCCCTGAGGGGGGAGTCCTAACCTGGCCTGTGTGGTCAGAGGAAGTTTCTGGAAGGGAGTAACACTGTAAACAGAAACGGACACTTTGAGTGGAAGTTAGCTAACTGAAAAATAGGAGATGGGGTGCAGCAGTTTATTTATTCAGCCTGCAAACAATGATCGAGTCCTTCTCTAGGCCAGGTGCTATGCTAGCCATGTGACTCCTTCTTTTGGAGCTATCCAGGAAATAACAATTTTGTGGTAAAGACTAAGCTTGGGAGTGAGTAGGGAGCTACAGAAGAAGCATAGTATGGTGGTTTAAAGTGGATTCTGAGCAGACAGAATTAGAACTGGTTTTAAATCCAGGCTTTTGCACTTACTGTGCGACCATGAACAAGTTGCTTCAACTTCCTTCACCTTGATAGTGTCATCTCTGTAACATGGACAATAACAGTACCTACTATTGTTGTGAGGACACAATGCAAAGTTTTATTAATGCATTTAGCAGGAAGTCTGGCATATAGTTAATACTCAATAAATAATTATTATCACTCTCATCATTATCATTGTTGTAGATTGTACAATAATTAGCTGCAATTATTTCCTTCTCCTTTCCCAGTAAAAGGATGAAACATCCTCTCCCATTGCCATGCAGCTCACAGTATCTTTCCGTCAGAGGAGAATACAGCCCCAGTCCAAAGATAACAATGTGGCCAGGTGACATGCATTGGTCAGTAGAATGTGAGAGGGTGGGATGTGTACCATGTCTGAGCAGAAGCTTCAAGAGGCATCCTATGTTCCTACCATGAATATGTCATGCCTTACATCAAGGTCACCCCATTAACCTGGGTCCTAAATGAGAAGGCACAGAAAGAAGAGCTGATCGGTAGCTGCTGATGTGTAAAATGAGAAAAAAATTAAGAGTTGGTTGTTATAAGCCACTGAGACTTTGCAGTTGTTATTGCAGCAAAGCTGACTAATAATATTATCATCTCCTTGTAGGGAGGGAGAATTAGGCAGGATTCTCTGGAGGAAAGGATTCCTAAGTTGAGCCCTAGAGATGCTAGAAATACTAATTAGACTCAGTGGATGTGGGTGGGGAGTATTCCAGGTGGAAGGAAAAGACCTGTAAAAGTTCTCGAATTCAGGAGAAAGTGCTGCTCACTAGAGAAACAGAAAAGCAGTTCAGAATGACTGAAGAATGTGAAACGGATAATGGCAGCAGGTGCAGCTAGAGAGACAGTTAAGGGCCACATCATGAAGGGCCTTGTAAATCACAATAGAAAACTTGCACTTTGTCCTAAAAACAAAAAAGGGAGACCATCTCAGGGTCTGTTTTTGCATTTCAGAAAGATCAGTCTGGTTGATTGTGCAGACTAGGTGAGGGGCAGGAAGACCATAGGGAAGGCTGGCAGGAGTCTAGGTAAAAGGATAAGTGTGAGAGGGTTTGGAAAGATGTGGTGACTCCTGTGTGAGGTTTAAGGAAGAGTCAGGGACAGTGACAAGGTTGACTTGAGAACTGGAGAGCACAGTAGAGGAGCAGCTCAAGGGAGGCAGATGAGGAGTATGTCTTGGGCACGTGGAGTTGCAGGTGCCTGAGGAAGGCTGTGACATTTCTCCTAACAATGGCAATGTGCCCAGAGAAAAGCTACATTGTCCAGCTTCCTTTGCAGCTAAGGGAAGCATTTGACACTCTTCTGGCCAATGAGAGATAGGTTGAAGTCTGTTGGGGAATTCGGGATCCGTTTTGTTTTCATATCACAGGTTAAATATCCCTTATCTGAAATGCTTGGGACCAGAAGTATTGCAGATTTCAAATGTTTCCAGATTTGGGAATATTTGCATATACATAATGAAATATCTTGGGGATGGGATTCAAATCTAAACACAAAATTCATTTATGTTTCATATATACCTATGGATATAGCCTGAAGGTAATTTTATACAATATTTTTAATAATTTTGTGCATGAACATTGAACTATCAGAAAGCAAAGATGTCACAGTCTCAGCCAGCCACTGGGACAATCTGTGGTTGTTTGGCATCACCGTCATTCCTAATTATGAATTCCTATGCTACTGATAAGCAATCATTTTCTTATACTTATGCACACATAAGTACTTAACAGCAAAAGTATGAGGTACCATTAATGCAGTGAAAAAATAAGTGTTCAGGGTAAGTAATTGGCACAGTAGCATCACCATGTCATGTCATCATCAGCTGTGAACAACATCAATGCCAAACAATGGCAGGAGACAGCAGACTTTCAGCTTCCACCATGATGCTGTGTTTTGATTAAAAATTTTCTGTACACTGTATTTTATTTTTTTAGGTGAGAAGAAAATATCTGGTGGTCATTCCAATACCATCCTTTTCTGTGAAATGTTTTTTACGCTTACACCATTGTCCAGTTTCTCCAACAGCTTGACTTTCTGGGCTATAATAAACATAAATGCTTCCTCTTTTTCTTATCATGGTTACTTATGATGTATCTACAGGCCTTTATGACATTTCCAACAATACCTGTACACCACAGAGCAGAGAATAAGCAAAAAAATCGCAGTGAGTAATGCATGTGGATCTTCGCCCCATGTGGGGCATCGTGGAGGAACCTGATGTCGGCACATTCAGCCTGTACGCGTGCCATTTTGTCACCCTTGGTGGGCATACTTGTGTGGGCGAATCTGGGTGTGCTCAGGAAAGATAGCATGTCACAGCTGAAGGGCACTGGGAAGGCCTTTTTTCCCCTTGGGGCTGCTGAATAAACTGTGTGTTGTGTGCCTGCTTTTGACCAAGACCCATTACATGAAGTCTGGTGTGGAATTTTCCACTTGTGGTATCATGTTGATGCTCAAAAAGTTTCAGATTTTGGAGCATTTAGAATTTTGGGTTTTCAGATTAGGGATGCTCAACAGGCACCATCACTTCCTCTTGACTCCTCCCCTCCCTGCTTCCTGGAATGAGGATTGCTGGATGAAAGCAACTTTGTCCTAACCATGAAAGAAAAGTCAAGTGAATTTCAGAGACCTTGGCCCCTACATCTTTGAGTTACTCAAACACCAGCTGAGCTGAAAATACAGATTTGGGCACCATCAGCGTATGGGTGGCCAATAATTCTATCAGAGTGGATGACAGATTTGCGGGGAGAGTATGGAGTGAAAAGGTCAAAGGGCCAAGGACAGAGCCATGAGGATGTATCATCACGGTGTGATACAAACAACACAGTAATAGTCTTCATTTTTTTTTTTAAAAAATAAAGAACACAGTAAAGACAGAGCTAACGGTGTCCCAACTACCGTCCCAAATGCTAACTTGCTCTCTAGCAGTAACCATTGTTTTCAAGTTTGGTTTGTGTTCTCCGTAAACATTTCCCTTGGTGCTGAGTTTTACTCCTACCAGCAGTGCAAGAGAGTACTTGTTTCCCCGTGTTCTGCCATCATGTGATGTTATAATCCTTAATATTTGGATCATCTGATGAGTGAAATCAGCATCATTTGAATTTATGTTTTCCTGCCTGTTAGTGAGACTGAGCATTTTCTGTTTATTCTCATTTGTAATCTTCTATGAACTGTCTGTTTATATCTGCAGACAGTTTTTCTATTGGATTGCTTGTCCTTATAGATTTCTAGTTATTTGTGTATTCTGAATACTAGTTCTTTGTTACTATTTGCAAATATTTTCTCTTGGATTTTTGAAATTATTTAATGCTATATTTTAATACACCGCATTTGGAAAAGTCAGACTTACCTATCTTTATAATTTTTGATTTTATATCCTTACCCCAAAGACATCAAAATATTATATTCTCTTCTACTTCTTTTATAGCTTTGTATTTTACATTTAGGTTATTAATTCCATCTAGAAGTTACCTTCTAGTATGAGATAGGTATCTAACTATTCCCCCTCCCCAAATAGAAAGCCTGCTGCTCTAATGCCATTGTTTGAGTAATCCATCTTTCCGCCTCTTATTTGAAGTACCACCTCTGTCATTTATCAAATTCCCATTTATACAAAGGTCTGTTTCTAATTCTCTATGTGTTCTATTGACCTATTTCTTACAGTGTCAGATAGGTTCTATTTACCCTTCCAGATCCATTCTCTATGCTGCTTCACTCTGTGCACTGCCCTGGGAAGCTGTGTGGAATACATAGGCCACTCTTGGACTTGGACTGGAGCAGTGGGGCATCTCTAATAGGAGTGAAGAGGATGGGGTTGGAATGTTTATTTTCCTAGCTTTGCCTACAGGGTTGCTTTGGGCTATGTCCCTCGATTGAAGGTCTCAGGTCTTCTCAAGGTAGCCCTCTTTTCCCAACTCTTCTTTCTGGACTCTGACACCTGCTCTCTCTCTCTCTTTGCCTCTTCAAACCTTGGAGAGGGAACATCTCCATTGATTTTTCTTGTTTTCTAGGTAGATAATCTCATCTGTGGGTAATGACAAATTTTATTTCCTTTCTATTTTTTTTATAACTTCTGTTTCTTTCTCTAGTATTTTTTCTTTTTTGGCACTGACTATAACTCTAATACAATGTAAAATAATATTAGTGACACTGAACATTCTTGTCTTGTATGATATTGGTAGGTGGCTTTACCAAATTAAAGACTTTAGCTTCTTTGAATTTGCTAAAAGCTTTAAAAGTAACAAATAGTTATTGTATCAAATACCATTTTAGCAGTTTTGGAGAGAATCATATTTTTAATTTTAATTTTTATAGAACTTATGCATTTGTTAAAAAGCAAAAAAGTCTATAAGGCCTCTAATAAAAACAGCTTTTCCTAACCATGTCTCTCCCACTTCTCACTTCCCTGGGTTAGCCATTTCCAATTCTTTTGGCTGTTTCTTCTGGGTATTGGCCTCCATGGTTTTTAATTACATGTGTATACTGACACTTTTTATTTTTGAAAATTTTCCTCTACTGACTAGAAAGTTATACAGTTTATGTTGATTTTTCGAGGTCTTTCTTCCATTTTGACATAATACGTAAATGAATTTTTTTGTAATGAAATATAGAGTTAATTAGTATTTATATTCTTTCTCTGATATAACAACAAAGCATACCTTTATTGTCTCTCCATTATCTGAACCTCATGTTGCTATTGACTGAAATTTTGAGTTCACATTTTCATTAAAAACCTTTTTTTAATAATCAATGTTTATTTAAATTTAACGGTATGTTTTTCTGATTTCTTTCCTTACTATTTATTCTTTATAAGCATTATTTAAAATTGTTTGATTAAATATTGAGTATATACAAAGTAATATTTATAAAATATTTATAAGGTACAAAATAAAAATACAGTGAGCACATGAGTTTCCAAAATCCAGTGTAAAAAAAGAACATTGTATTACCTTTGAGGTCTTCTTTGTGACTCTCCTTGTTTTTTTCCTTTTCACTCGCTCAAGCCTTCTCCACAGTTTTGTGTTTATAATTCCTTTCTTTTCTTTAATGGTTTTGCAACATACATTTTAAATTATTGTTTTAATCTATAAGCAATATACGTTTTTAAGGTTTCTTTTTAAATATCTGAATGAGTGGAATCATGCTTTATCATATGTGTGTATCCTTAAACTATATTCAGTTTTACAAGTTTTCAAACTTTATATAAATAAATAGCACACTATGTCTTTTTCTGCAATGAAATTCTCTTCTCCTCCCTTCAACACTGTGTTTTAGGAAATCAAGATGGCAGATGAGAAAAACCACCAGTCAGAGTGTCTCTGCAAGCAAAACAGATTTTAGAAGAAAGTAGAAGAAATAAACAGGCAGACAAACACAGATCGGATGAGGGTTGGAAGGAAGGGTGCCTGAAAATACAGGAGAATCCACGGGAAGAAGTTGTGGAGGAGAACTGGAAGGAGAAAGGCCCCGAGAGAGGCTTAGAGACCAGTGACAAGTGTAGGTGGATCAGTAAACCTTCCCCTCCCTTGCGTCTTGGACTGCTGGTGGGCTCCTGAGCGGTTGGAGAGACCTGCCAACACCAGCCCAGAGACGGCTGCCGCTAGTGAGCAGTGATCCTCTTGTGGACAGAGCACCAAAGTCCCGGCTTCCTCAGGGCACCACAGACTGGAGCTGATCAGCAGGCACCAGATTGCTTCATTCTACCCTTCCCCCTCCCTACCCGCGGCTGCTGAGAGAGACAGTGTCGCCGGGAATGGGACCTTTCCTTTTGGGGCCCTACACTGGACTCAGGAGTACTCAAACTGTGAGCTCCCTACCCACCAGCCCTCCCAGGTACCGCTTGCCTGGTGACTCCAGGAGAGCGGGGCAAATCCCAAGGCGGAGAGACATTGATCCAGCTTGGGCACCCCGTGGGTGACTTAAGACCAGCACTCCTCTCCATGGCAGGATCAGGGATTGATCTCCAGGGCCCAGAGAACAGGCCTGCAGGCCAGATTCTGTACACCCAAGTTTCATCGCATTGCCCTGGGGCACAGAAGGGATATTTGTGAACGAGCTTATTGAGGTGTATGTGCCTTCAGGGGCAGATCAGCGTGCTTGAGGGGTAACCCTCCTCCCACAGGAGGGCTGCGCACTCAGCTCAGGCTGTGAACCTGGGCAGGGACCCTCCCACCTGGCATCACAGCCAGGGGAGATTGACTGGCTTGAGGTCCTTCCCGCTGGCAGAGGCCTGGGATAAACTGCAGAATAGGGGAGTGGGGAAGGGTGCGAGGGCTGCTGCAGACTGCAGGTCTCACATCCCCACTACCACATGCAGACTTTTCGACTGAGTGGGGCCATTTCAGCCCCTCCCTGGCAGCTTTGCCCAGAAGCATGAACAGACCTTTGACCCCCTGCTAACAGTGTTTGTGATGGTTGAGGGCAGGCTCACCCACACCAGCTCTGCCCAGACTCACTTCCCCACCTGCCTCTACTGAGGTGGAGAATAAGGACACATCTGGAAATCCCAAGGCCCTACCCACCACATGAGGTACTAGAGAGCCTCTCCAGAGGAACAAGAGCTGGTTACAGTTCAGAAACAACACTGCAGCTTGCCCCTCCCAGCAAATGCCACCTACTGACAGGTAGGCCATTTTGCACACCCTTTCACTGCGTCTACTGACCCTTCATACGGGATGCAGTTGAATCTTACCCACAAACACCACCTACTGGCTCAGAGACTAAACAGGGTGTGTCATTATCCAAACAAAAATCTAAAGGTAAGAAGCAACAGCTAATCCAGATGGGAAGGAATCAGCAAAAGAACTCTGGAAGTATGAAGAATCAAACAGAAAGCGTCAAGGGGGGAGGAGGGGATGGGTATATACATACATAATAAGTGTGATATGCACCATCTGTGGGATGGTCAGGCTTGAGGCTCTGACTGGAGAGGGGCGGGGGCAAGGGCAATGTACGTAACCTTAACATTTGTACCCCCATAATATGCTGAAATAAAAAATAAAAATAAAAAATAAAACAAACAAAGAATCCCACCAAAGGGGAATACCAGCTCTTTAGCAATGGATATCAACCAAATTCAGAACACTAAAATGACAGAAGAAGAATTTCAAACATGGATTGTAAGAAAACTCAATGATATGCAAGAAAAAATGGATAACCAACACAAAGAAACCACAAAAAAATCCAGGACTTGGAATAAAAATTCACTAAAGA
>CAUYRT010079152.1:0-17329 GCA_963574885.1 Lepilemur ruficaudatus
GCTGGGACTACAGGCATGCGCCACCATGCCCAGCTAATTTTTTCTATATATATCTTTAGTTGGCCAATTAATTTCTTTCTATTTATAGTAGAGACGGGGTCTCGCTCTTGCTCAGGCTGGTTTCGAACTCCTGACCTTGAGTGATCCGCCCGCCTCGGCCTCCCAGAGTGCTAGGATTACAGGCGTGAGCCCCTGCACCCGGCCCCTCCACTACTTTTTCTTGCCTTATTCATCTCTTCTATTTGGCTGTCTCTGACTTTTATCTTTTATAATAAACTGGCAAACATAAACAAGAAGCAAACCTGTTGAAATTGGGACTCAGGCAACAGTGAGATGAAACAAATTGGAGGTGGCGGGGATCAGGAGTTCAGGACACCCAGCAGCACTGAGTAGGATGGAGGTAGGAGTACAAGAGTCAGGCCAAATGTGAATTCTCCAGAGACCAACTTAAGTTCATATGAGTTCAAAGTTAGGTTCCAACTTGGGAGATCAGGCTGTTAGGTGAGTTTCTCACGATGAAACCACAAGTATGACAAGTGAATCATAGCCAATGAAAGACGTGGGATGTCATTCAATCAAATGTGAGGCAGAAACTAGTTGGCAGAGGCAAGGCAGTATGCATTTTATTTCACATTTTGCTATTCTGTTAAAGAATTTCCCTTCTTGGCTGGGCGCAGTGGCTCACGCCTGTAATCCTAGCACTCTGGGAGGCTGAGGCAGGAGCTTGAGCTCAGGAGGTTGAGACCAGCAATCCCCCTGCCTCACCCTCCGACATAGCTGGGACTATAGGCCTGTGCCACCACAACTAGCTAATTTTTTTTCTATTTTTAGTAGAGACAGGGTCTCCCTCTTGCTCAGGCTGGTGTCAAACTCCTGGCCTCAATCAATCCTCCCATCTCGGCCTCCCAGAGTGCTAGGATTACAGGTGTGAGCCACTGCGTGCAGGCTTTATTGACTATTTTTTGAGGTCGAGTTCAATTCAAAAACATTTTCTGAGCATCTACTATAGACCAGTTACTATGCAGGTGGGAGGGATGAAAAGAAAAACAAGAAAGAGTTTCAGCCAACTCTCTGTATGTCTGCTGACACCACAGCAATACCAGTTTAAAGAGATTGCTCTTCACAAGTGACCAAGGACCTCCAGAAATCTATGCTATGCAACTTCCATTGATGAAATTCTGAAAAGTAAAGGCCGTATTAAATATATAGGTGGAAGCAAAAAAAAAAAATAAATAAAATGATAAAATTTTTGGAAATAGTGGCAGATCTGGGGTTAGAGCCAAAGGTTATTGACTGTGAGTTCAGTGCCCCTTTCATAATATCAGACTGCCCCTTTTAGGTCTTTGTAAGAACTCAAACTTGGTAACATTATGCCTGAAGAGGAGCAGAATTAAGTATAAGAAGTACTTGCTTCTCCTGAATACATTCTTCAAAAGTGGTATCTTTTCAACAATTTAAAAAAGATAGGGCCAGGTGCAGTGGCTCACGCCTGTAATCCTAACACTCTGGGAGGCTAAGGTGAGAGGATCACTTGAGGTCAGGAGTTTGGGGCCAACCTCAGCAAGAGCGAGACCCTGTCTCTACTAAAAAAATAGAAAGAAATTAACCAGACAACTAAAAATAGAAATAATAATCCTCCCAGCTACTTGGGAGGCTGAGGCAGGAGGATTGCTTGAGCCCAGGAGTTTGAGGTTGCTGTGAGCTAAGCTGATGCCATAGCACTCTAGCCCGGGCAACAGAGGGAGAGTCTGTCTCAAAAAATAAAATAAAATAGAAATATAGTAACATAATAGTTGCCAAGACTATGGATAAAAAGACCACAGAGAAAGCAGTGTGAAACTCTTAACACCAGCCAACATTCTTGGTCATAAGTCAAACAGAAACATATTCTGGCAAATTGAGGCTGAAAAGGAATTTATTGGAAGGCTTTTGGATAGCTTGACAGAATTTTAGGGAAGGCTGAAGGAACAAGTGCCAAGCATAGGTGGGGGAAGCTAGCAGGCTGGAACCAGCAGCAAAGGGCTGGAGAAGGTGCCTCTGCCTCCAGTTCCGGAATGGCTGCTGTGCTGCTAACACCAGATTCAGGATGCCGCTGCCACTGGTGGGATGAATTCTAGACAGACCCTGCTTCTTTATACATTTGCTCCCAATTCTCAGTCCCAGACAGGAGTATCCGATTGTTAAAGCTGAGGTGATGCTCCCACACCACAGAACAGCAAGGAGGGATAGCTAACATTTCAAGCTTCCACGGTGCAAGGTTGGGACCCTGCCTTTCACTCAAGACTCATCCAGTGATGGATTTTCCCTTCAACAAAGGAAGAAAACTATAGAGAAAGTAGTCATGGTATGTGCACTACACCAGTCTTCCTCTGCTGGTGATAGAATCTGGTTATTTCTCTGCCTTTGCCCCTTAGAATAGTAGTATTAAATGAGACATGTTTGGAAAACTCTTCCTCAAGTATCCAGTTTCTTATGAAATCACTTCCATAGTTGGCCAGAAGGGGGCACCCTGAAAAGGAAACCAAAGTTTTCCATTTGTCCTACTCTGCAGGGTGGAATAGGACAGTTAACATCTTATTATCAGGAACTCTAATTTTAATTATAGCAATTTAGGCAAAAGAACCTAAGGGAAGATAAAATTATGTAAAGAAAAAATATATAAAATTATGCACACATAATGAAAACAGTTAACCATGCAGTTCAGCATTAGGCTAATTACTTTTCAACATTTTGTTGCTTCACACACAATAAATCTCAGAATGTGAGACTTAAATATAACTAGGTCAGTAAAACGCACAGCATTCCTACATTTGTTCACCACAAGCAAAACGCTGTCAAAGGTGCAACCCCAACACAAAGGATTTATAAAGTTCAAGTTGGCTTCTAGCTATGCGAAGTAAGAGGAGATGGACTCCCTCTTTAGGGGTGTGGGGAATATTATGACGCTGACTCTGAAGGGATTGCTTACCTATCTAGCTGGAAGAGTGGGTTTTTAAATATTTAGGGAACAGGTATGGAGAACACTTCATTGGAGGAAAAAAGATATTTTCCCTTACTATTAATGCAGTTTCTCTTATATGTGTACGAATTTCCAGGCTATTACTTCATATCAGCATTCCTTTCTCATGAGACCTACAAGAATGGAACTCTGAGAGATGCTTGCAGTACAATAAATAAGAGGTTCTTTATTCCTGACTTTCTACTATAATCCACTCCACATTTTTGGGTCACTGGATTAGGTAATCTATCCTAGGGCAACAAAGGAAAAACACTCTTGGCTCCTAATGATTTTGTTTAGAAGCAAGGAATGTGACTTTCCTCTCCAAACCAAGTGCACAATGACAATTCACCAAAATGTCCCTATCACTTGTTATGACATCAGTGTTACAACACTGTATGAAGAAACTGATAAGGACAATACTTTTGGTATTAATATATTTTACAAGTTAAAAATATATAATTTTCACCATAGTGACAATTCATTATCATTATTTTATAGCCAGTCAAATTTAGCAGTGGGAGGTTGTATACCAACTTTAGTGACACTAATGTTAGTAAGTTCTGATAACCCACTACCATCAGACCAGCCAGTGACAATGTAATATTAAGAATTTGGCCAAAGCCGGGTGCGGTGGCTTGCACCTGTAATCCGGGCTACTCCAGAGGCTGAGGCAGGAGGATAGCTTGAGCCCAGGAGTTCGAGATCAGGCCTGGGCAACATAACGAAGCCCGTCTTCTTTAAAAAAAAAAAGTTTGGCCAAGTTTCCCTGTATTTTCATACACTGTATCTTATTCTGATAATCAGGTTTCTCTTTCACTGGATTCGTCGTACCTTGTGTCTTATTTTTTTTTTTTTTCTAGATTTGGAGTCCTGCAACGGGAGCACTACAAGAAAGTCTGTTGAATATGCACCTTTCAATAGGAACAAAAAATAAGTAGGATGGCTTGGAAGGCCCCACTTACAAGAAACTTTGGCCTATAAGGGCAATGAACAGTGTCTTGCTCTTCTAATGGCCCCAACGTCAGTACTTAGGACGATAACTAGCACATAGGTACTCAGTAAACATTAACTGAAGGAATCAATGAATATGAACGAGTAAACGAAAGGGTTCTTTGCAAGCACGGGCTATATTGAGCTGGGGTCCAGAAACTAAGTTTACAAACAGTCTCCACTCGCAGAACACTTCTCCAAGGAAACCCCTCCAGGTGAGGGGTGTCTGCCTGTTGATCTTCGCGATGGGCAAGGCAGAGCCGGGCTTCGCTCCACCTTTCCACCTGCTACCGCCGACCGGCTTTAGGACCCCACGCATACGGCTTGGAGGCGGGCTAGGGGAGGCCGTCGAGCACATTTGACGTAAGCAGCCTGCGCCAGCAGAGGGCCGGACACCGAGAACCGTGCAGAAGCTCGTTTATCGTTTGTCTCAGCTCGCACGCACCATGGCGGCGCCCGCCCAGCAACCTACTCAGCCTGGCGGCGGGAAGCGCAAGGGCAAGAGTCAGTACGTTCCGGCCAAGCGGGCTCGGCGCTGCGACGCCGGCGGGCCCCGGCAGCTGGAGCCCGGGCTTCAGGGCATCCTCATCACCTGCAACATGAACGAACGCAAGTGCGTGGAGGAGGCCTACAGCCTGCTCAACGAGTACGGCGACGACATGTATGGCCCAGAAAAGGTACCAGTTCTGGCGTTGGCGGGCAGAAGGCCTTTCAGGGAGGAAGGCAGGCCTGAGGGCCGGCTGCCTTTTCACGCATGCGCGCGTTTTGTCGCGTGCGTGACGGCCAGGGGTGTGGCCTCGCCTCTTCCTCTCCTTGCGCTGTCTCGCGTGCAGACTCCGGTCTGGTCCGTCTTGTGCTTGTTTCTTGGCTTTTCTTCCGTCGTTAATCACGGTAGCGCCCGTTTATTGATTGCTTCCTGTGGGCCAGGCGATATGCTGAAGCTCTTTCAGAAACACGTACTTCTCGGCCGGGGGCGGTGGCTCACGCCTGTAATCCTAGCGCACTGGGAGGCCGAGGCGGGAGGATCGCTCAAGGTCTAGGAGTTCGAGACCAGCCTGAGCAAGAGCGAGACCCCCGTCTCTACTTAAAATGAAAAAGAATTAATTGGCCAACTAAAAATATATGTAGAAAAAATTAGCCGGCATGGTGGCGCATGCTTGTAGTCCCAGCTACTCGGGAGGCTGAGGCAGGAGGATCGCTTGAGGCCAGGAGTTGGAGGTTGCTGTGAGCTAGGCTGACGCCATGGCACTCTAGCCTGGGCAACAGAGTGAGACTGTCTCAAAAATTAAAAAAAAAAAGAAACATGTACTTCTTATGATATCCTTGCAAGATTGGCAATAATAATGTGTGTTTGTCCTAAGCAATGAAATCTCTGAGATGGGGGTGCAGTACAAGTGCTAGTTATTTCTCAAATGTACATAAAAATACATTTAAAAAATTAAAAGCTTTTGTACCAACACCACCTAAAACCTCATCGTCCATCGCAGTTTGGAAGTCACTATATTATTGGCTTAGACTCTGGACCAGTACACACATGTGCACCCAGGAATTTAATGAAGAAGGGTAATACAGAGGGGATTTGAATTCAGGCCTCATCTTTTACTGGCTCTGGGACTTGGGTGCATTACTTAATTCTGGTGAACTAGATAAAAAGGAGAATAATGATAGTACTTCATAAATTTGGGTAGGGAGTTGCTTATGTACATGAAGTACATTCTGGTATGTAATAAAGGCTCCAGAAGTGTGCACAATTATTATTAATGCCTGATTGGCAACCCCATTGGTAGGGCAGAGAACTGGGCAGCAGGTGCATGTCCTGTCTACACTGGCACCTTGAGCAAGTTCCTGAACTTGCTGTTCCCTGTTCCTCAGTAGAACAGGAGTAAGGGTTTTTAAATATGTAAGTATATGGTCTAATCTCACCAAAAGGAGACTGTCTTATCAGGCACAGAGATATGTAGTAATGGTATTAAGGTCCACCCTGAAATGGTTCATCTGGTGAGCACATTTCCTTCAGAAATGTGTTGTCTCAGACTGCCAAGATGCTTTTGAGAACATTTTAAAATTATACATATCACAGTCTGAGGGAACTCCCTTCATCCTCTGCATTTTGGAGTGAGTGGTGTCTCAAATCTCTTAATAAAAAACTTTATTGTCAATATTGAGCCATGTGCCACCAGGGATTTCACATAAGTAGTTAATTATAGTGTTTAAACATGGTCTGTTACATAGTTTCTGCTTATTGGTTTTATGTGAATAGTTTACAGACAAGGATCAGCAGACCTCTGGAAGTGAGGGAGAAGATGATGATGTGGAGGCTGCCTTGAAGAAAGAAGTTGGTGACATTAAGGCGTCTACAGAGATGAGGCTAAGAAGATTTCAGTCAGTGGAGAGTGGAGCAAATAATGTAGTCTTCATCAGGACACTTGGGATAGGTGTGTGTTACTAATAGCCCTTAAGGTTATTTATCTGTAATATTTGGATGTCTTCCTGTCTCAAAGAACAGAGCCTACAAGATGGCTTCATAGGCATGGCTTAATTAATCCTTTGATCACATCTTCTCTACACTGCATTAGCAGAGGCATATGGAGAGATAGAATGGGGTGGTGAACATAACATTGGCTTCAGAGTGGAAGCCTTTGCTGCTTCCTTTGTATAACTTTAGGCAGGACAAGAGTGCTTGTTCTGTCTAAAAGGGGCAGCTGCTAGTTAGCTCTACAGTTGTTGCCATTTGGGAACACAGGGCCAGACTTTCCAGTTTTTCAAAAGAAGTTGGAAATCTCAAGAAGTTTCTTGATTTTTAAATGTAATCAACTAACTTAAAAATATTGAAAGCACTGAGCAGCCCCAGACAAACCTGTATGTAAGCAGGATGCAGCCTCAGGACCACCACTTCGTTATCTTATACACTGCATAATTCTGGAATTCCTCCTAGGTCTGAGATCTAGAGTTATGTACTAACTTAGCTAGTGGGTTAATTAAATCTTTTGAACTGACTTGCAGATTTTAGTTTTGTTTTTGTGAAAAAGCATGTACTGTTTAATGTTTCTTACTCTGATAGCTGCTACTGTTATAGGAAAACAATAGCATGGTGTTGTGGTTGGATAAATCAGGACATCACAAAAATGTTAACTTGTGTCTACATGACCAGTTGTTTTTAGCAAAAGCAGTAATATGATAAAAAGTTAAAATATTAAATACAGTATTAATATATAGTAGGCATTGAAGATATATTAGTTGGAAAAGATGATTGGTTTTTAGATTCATTTAAAATAGGAGAATTTCTTCTGTCAATTTATTAATATTTCACTACCAATGAAAATTTATTTTAGAGGTTGAAGAATCTTTAAAATGTCTGAAAATTTATCTTTTTTTTCTGTGTTGATTTTTTTTTTTGTTTTAGAACCTGAGAAATTGGTGCATCATATTCTTCAGGATATGTACAAAACCAAGAAGAAGAAGACTCGGGTTATTCTACGAATGTTACCCATCTCAGGCACATGCAAGGCTTTCTTAGAAGACATGAAAAAATATGCAGAAACATTTTTGGAACCATGGTTTAAAGCTCCAAACAAAGGGACATTTCAAATTGTATATAAATCTCGAAATAACAGTCACATGAACAGAGAAGAAGTTATCAAAGAATTGGCAGGTATGTTTCTCTTGGTGATTTTACATAGGTGTTCAATGGTAAACAACTTGTTTTTAAGGATTTTCTTTTTTAAAGATTTAAGGCCTAAATTTTTAAGTGTAGAACCAAGTATATTAAAATGCCCTTAAAATAATATCAGACCTGGCTGGGCACAGTGGCTCACACTGGTAAACCTAGCATTTTGGGAGGCTGAGGCTAGAAACTGCTTGAGCCTAGCAGCCTGAGCAAGATAGTGAGACCATCTCCACAAAAAATAGAAAAATTAGCCAAGTGTGGTGGCATGTACCTATAGTCCCAGCTACTTGGGCAGCTGAAACAGGAGTATTGCTTTAGCCTAGGAATTTGAGGTTGGAGTGAACCACTGCCCTCTAGTCTGGGCAACAATGAGACCCTAACTGATTTCAATATGTTAGATATAAGATTTTTTTTGAAAGTCTTCCAATCAAGATTGAATTTTCTTTGAGAAAAAAGTACTTTTATTAAATGTCTCAGGATTTAATTTGTATTTATTAATTTGTTCAGAGAATTTGAAGTCCACATAGAAGAATGGATTAGTATATATCTTGTTTTAACAAGTCCGAAACAGAAAGGGATGTTTTGTATCCATCAAGTTTAATAGTAATCTAAGTGTTTTCATATTTTTGTTACAGGAATAGTGGGCAGCCTCAATTCAGAAAATAAAGTGGATCTCACCAATCCACAATACACGGTGGTAGTAGAAATCATCAAAGCTGTCTGTTGCCTGAGTGTTGTGAAAGATTACACATTGTTCAGAAAATACAATCTCCAGGAGGTGGTGAAGAGTGCTAAGGACCCGTCGCAGCTTAACCCAAAGCAGGGAAATGGGCAAGAAACTAAATTAGAATCTGGTGACAAATTAAATCAAAACAACCCAGCAGAAGGAAAAAATAACCAGCAGGTGGTACCAGAGATTAGTGAGGAGCTGGGGCAGATAAAACCAATATCTGAGATGCAGGTAGTGAATGAGGGAGGAGCCAAACCTGAAATTGCAAGTCAGGTCACAGAAGAATCCAAGTCAAATGAAAATGACCTCTCATAGGAGGTTATTTGGCATTGGAGGTGAGTTTCTCAACTGGGGTTCTATGAGATATCGCTGAGGTTCCACATAAAACTGTGACTGAAAACACTGTTTTTGACCTTTGTGTGCTGCATAATGCTGTTCCCACAGTAGTGAACAATGATCACACAGCCCTGTTAACAGTTTTGTTAGAGATCTTTCATCCCTGTATGGCAGTGTGCATAGGCAGGCCCTTGTGCTGTTGCACAGAGGGGTGGGTGGCAGGAGGAGGACATTGGCCTCGCCCAGCCTCCCCTGATGCACTGCCAACTGACTTATGGGAGTGAACAGGCTCTGTGAGGTAGAAAATTAGAGGAAACTTTTCATTCTAAGGATGGAATTTTTATGTGCCACAATTCAGCTGTCCCCTGCCACTTTGTTGTAAACATTGCAAAAACGTGGATTGTGCAGGTTAGAAGTGAATTGTGCCGTTTTTGTACTTTTCGTGATTTCCGTGTTTGGTTTTGTTCATTTTTGTATCTTGTTAACATTTGTGTGTAACAAATCTGACAGTTCAGTGCTACAGTTTTTGAACGTAAGATGTGAAATAGAAGAGGACCGTTCCAGGAATAGAGCTACAGACATTTCTGATAAGGTTGGTGATGAAGAATTTCAGTTTTCTGAGTTACTTCGGTATACTAGTGCAAGTAGGGACATAAATTCTGTCTTTACAGTGAAAGCTGCTTTTATATGGACTTGTCATCCAAACCGTTCTATTCCATTGTGCATTGTCTGTGGCTTGCGACTTACAAATCTAGCAATTGTAACTACAAATCACAGCCACTTGATAAGTAAGGCTATTTATTATTTTAAATGTTTTGATATTTTAAATATCAAAACAGTAAAACTTTTGTTCACAAAGGATATTCAGTGAAAAGGTTTAGGAACCAAATTATTTAGTAGCAGAACTTATTCCAGAAAAGAAAAATTCACACAATCAGTGAGAATCTAATAATACCAACACAAAAATGCTGCTGGGGCAAGATGCAGCATAACCAGTTGAAAAGACTTGACTCTCAATAAGTTGAATTACTGATGGTATGTCACATGATGCTAAAAAGGTTTTGTATAATTAACCAAAAAACAGCAGCTTCTCTATCCGGGTTGGTGATCAATAGTTTTCATTAATATTTGTCATGCTGTAGCATTTGTAAGATTTGTAAATGATGTTGAAATTCACAAAAACTTTTTCTGCTGCTAGGAGCCTCCCAAAACAAAGGCCAATATATATTTAATATCTTCATATCCCAAAACCAAAGGTCTATCATCTATACCCCCGGTGCCCCATCAGTGGTTGGCTCCATGTTTTGCCTCATTAAAAAAGAAAATCCTGATATTGACATTAGAGCACACTGCTTTCTTCACAGAGACACTAATATCAGAAACTTGGAGATGAAGAAAGTTCTGAGTAATGCTATAAAAATGGTTAACTTTGTTATTAAAGACCCATTTATGCAAGAATGTTAAAAAAAAAAAAAGCCCCAAATTAAAAAATGGACAAACAGCACGTAAGTGTCCTGCTTCATCCAGATATCCAATGGCTTATCAGAGGAAGAGTTCCTGACAGGAGAGTTGAGTTGAAAGGTGAATTGCCAACATACTTACAAGAAATTAGTAGGCAAGGTTTTGCTGAGTGTTTTGAAGAAATGAAGAATGGCTATAGAAACTAGCCTATTTAGCAGACAGACATTTTTCATCACATGAACAAGCTTCTGCATGGTCCTGGGGAGAAAACTTTTTTCTTAAAGTGACAAGAGCCTTAGATTTAAAAGGAAAGAGACTCGGGAACAACCACCTTGCCAAAAGAAGTCCTGAAATCTTTCAGCATCCACTTGGCCTTAAGAATGAAGGATACAAGTCTCAAGTCTTGCTAGAACCCACCTAGAAGAACTGCAAATTAAATAGCTTTTCTTCTTTTCCCAGCACTAGTATATGACTAGATGAGGAACCCTTTCTTAAAATCTTCTGCTCAGCCTGAGATTTCTTTCTCTGAAAGAAAGAACTTAGCCTTAGTCTGACAGTTCTGGATTTCTTTGAAATAAGAGTATGCTTCAACTTAGTGCTCATGCTCACATACCATGAGGGTTCCCTGTAGGGGTCTCCTGAATTTGAAAGTTTTTTCAAGGGCTTCTCCTGAGTAAAACAATTGAAAAAGGCTGCACTTCCACAAACCTAAACAATAAGAAAGAAAAAAGAAAAAGGCTGGAAGATACCAACAAAGTCTGCAAAATACACTGTTTAGATTGAGACTGTAAAAGTGCTGTAAAAATAGCTTTGGGGGATGGGTTTATTCTTACATTTTAAAAAAGTTAGGAACTACTACAAATGTTAAGACTTCCCACACAAGTGGCTTTGTCTATTTAATGGATAGTGACCATGGGAATATATTTTTATCCCCTTATCTAGTGGTTCTGCTTGGTGAACCAGAGTGGAAGGATTTGAGGGGGCAAAGAGAATAGGCAGGACCATCCTTGTAAATCTTCAGATATTTAGAATGTTAGCTCTTAGGCTGAAGCCATCTTGAAAGCATTAATAAGAGTATTATTAGTATTATATGTGGGAAGAGAGAGGATAGGATTTTGGTGCCTTCTTCAGTGGACTTACTCCAAGACAAAGATACTTTTATTTTGGTAGTGCAAGACAAAAGGACTCTGGGAATAAAATTGGCCATATGCCTACAAAACATACAACTCTGGAGCTGGGTTCCTTTTACTTTGTGAGAGCTGCTACTCTACAGAAAGATTTTGGTTTGATAGTTTGTTTTTAATCGCCTTTTGTATTTGTATTTGGTAAGACCCAGGTGTGATACAAACTATTCTTTCCCAGCTATAAAATACTGTGTACTCTTGGAATCTGAATTCATTCATTTAAAAATTTGTTTTTAGGTTTATCACCTAGGTTTGTTTTAGGTTTGTCTTTACTGACATTTGAGTTTGTTATTTTATAAATAACGAGATTCCAGGGTGGGAATTGAGTGCTTTTTTTTTTCCTTCTAGTTTTTTATTTTAAAAAGTCAGTTTAAAAAACCTCTAATGTTACAGTTGAGTAAAATTATTTGCTTCATAGAAGAAAGGGTGTTAAACTTTGTATTTTAAAACATGTTTCTCTAATGTTAAACATCTTCAAATGGTATTTTTACTTGTATTTTGCTTTTGCTACAGCCAACCATTCAGCTTGTTTTTCAAAGTTCTTGATATTTTCAGAAAAATCAAAATAAATTTGTTCCCTAAAGGTTGGTATTCTGTACTTTTTCTTTCTCTTAGTAAATCTTTTGCTTTATAGTATGTATATATAATAAAAGATGTTTATATGTCAGATTATGTATCAAAAAAGTCATATGCATGGTCCTAAAAAGTAAAGATATAAAAAATTGAATAATTAGTACTCCTAAATAATCCAAGTTTCAGATATTTTGCAGTGAATTTCCTTTAGAATGAGGTACAATAAAACTACATAATTCTGTTAAATCCATTATTGGCTTTTGAACTGTTCTCCTATTTTAACATTAATACTTTAAAAGGTCAGGTCTCATAAAGGTGTTAGAAGAAATTGTGCTTTCAGCAGTTCTGTAATTCTTTATTTTGAATTAATGAGGCGTAGGCTAAGTGAAATACAGATTCGTTTTGCACTTTCCTTTTTTAAGTAATCATTTCACCCCTGCTATTTTAAACACTACAAATCATTTTAATCATTACCTTTCTCAGTTTGGTCATTATAACATTTTCATCCATATATTTTTACTTTTTAATTTTTTGGCTAAGTACAAAACAGTTGAGTTGTCAACCAGGAAAAATCTTAGAACATTTTAAGACAGTAGTCACTGAATTCTCAGGAAGCAAATACTAAAAGAAAGCAACCATGTTACTACTTAATCCGTCAGTTTTCTTATTAAGCTATGTTCGTCCCCATTCTTGGTTTCTTAAAACATTGCGTTTGATTTTCCCAGTGATGGTCTTTGGGAGTTCTTGAACAAATTCCACCTAATTAACAGGAAAACATTATGAGACACTTGATTCCATTCTGACTTCCTCCAACTATCAGTACAATAGGAGAGCTTTCATGAAACTCTGAGGCTGAATTTTAAAGTCAAGATTGTCTTAGCCTAAGCTCATTGAATTTTGTGAACGCCAGAAACCGGTCTGTTTAGATAGGAAGGATGATGAGTAGCTCCATCTTAAGGGTTTTTAGTGCAAATTCACTTGAATGCTTTGCCAGAAGAAAAGAATACTTTTACCCCATTGCTTTCCTCTAGTTCAAAGTAGACCTAGGCCTCTACTGCCTGTGGGAAATGGAGGCTACACCTAAATGCAAAAGGAAAAGAAGTTCTTGGCTTTTGAGCTTTTAAGAGTTGAGTCCTTCAGGTTCTAAGGAAGATTTTTTAGGGATAATTTAGAGTATGTACTATTTTCCTCTTCTGCACTGACTTGACCATAAAATCCTCTATTTGTTCCTTTTCCTCGCAACTACTGTATTTAAGTATTTAAAAATGCACTCAATGTTTCTGCAAATCAGAGTCACTGATGTAGTGAATTGAATGGAGAAAATGTGAGTAGTTCTTAGGTTGAAATTAACTTACCCTTTGGCTATAATGATACCACCTGAAATGGAATTCTCATGCAGAGGATCAGTCAATATCAACCTATAGGATTCCAGGGTTAGAAGGAAATTGCAGTGCCATCTCTGTGCCTTTATATAGAATTATTTTAAACTCCTTCCTTAAAGATGGTTTCTGGAAAGATTCCATAGCTTATTTGGATACTATCTTCTTTGTGAGCCTTCAGTGAGGTCAATTGACACTTAAAGGCATGCACTTTAAATTTATAGGTGTATTAGGGCCAAGAGTACTAAGATAGGTAAATAAGGTGCTGTCCCTAAAGACAAGGCACTTGGTATTTCTTTGCCACCATTTTAAAATCTGATATGGAATGAGACTAATTTGTCCTAGAAAGATTCTTAGTAGTTACTCAGTATTGCAGAATTGATAAAAAGTTCTAGTTTATCATGCATTTGTACTGTGCTAATATAAATCATTTCAAACCAAAGCAGAGCCAAACAAATTGAAAGGTGTCTTCTGCCTATATAATGGGCTACCATAAAGTCAAAATCCAATAAAATCTATATACTAACTCAGAGCCTAGTTTGGTAACACAAACTTAACTTTTAGGCAAAGTACTTGCCTTTCTTGGATATTTGTAAGGTGCAGTTGATTTTTTCACGTGATCTTGAAGTTCAAGAATTAATTTCTCTGGGTTGGAGGATTTAAAGGGTGCAGATAAGACAACAAAAGCTTTGACTACCTGCAACAGAAAAGTCAATTATTGCTGTTTGTTTTTCAGACACATCAAGGTTTTGGAACCAATGCTGAACATAGGTCCTTATTATTTATAAACAGCAGCTTGAGTGATAACTGAAAATGTCAGAGCTCACCTCTGAACAAAGCTTGGGTACGGTTATAAAGTGAGATTTTGAGATCTAGTTCCAGGTAAATGATTTTTGAGTGTAAGGAGCGCAGTGGTTCAGTAAAGCCAAGGTCTGAGTCCTATTTACATGTTACATATGTATTTAACATTTCGATTAGGCTGGTCCTATTTATTATACTGGCAGTCCTTCATTTACAGATGAACACTTACTCTTTCAAGCCTGTACTGGTAGAAGCATGTAGGAGGGGACACATGGAGGTTCTAGAGAACATGTACTTTACAGGGAATCTGGGGAGTTCCAGTGGAGGATTATGTATCCTGGGAAATCAACTCTCAGAAAGGATCGAATGAGGTATCTCTAATAGGTCATTCTTGGCTTGTATTGTTTCTTTCTCTGTAATACTTTTTAAAACCCACCAACTAGGTAATTACTGAGGTTAGGAAGTATAGTTTTGTAAACTAAAATAAAATCTTGAGCCTCCTAGCCAACGGAATGGACCCCCTTTTGGCCAAGGGTACCCCAGAAAAACCTTAAAGCTGAGTTGCCTGCCATAAGGAGAAGGGAAGTTAGACGTGCTTAGTTAAACTCCCCTCCTGGAGTTACTCTTTGTAACCGTAAGATACTAAATCATGTTAAGGCCTAAGGCCATGTAAGCAAAGGTTAAACCAGACCTGCAGGTCATCAACTTACTTAACAGATCACTTGAGTCTCAGTATGTCTGCTGGCTTGTTTCTGATTAACAGACTTCCTTATCTTAACTTAAAACATTCCAAGCCTTCAGACAGCTTCATTTCTTTAACCAATTGCAAATGAAAGAATCTTGAAACCCACCTATAACCTGTAAGCCTTCCACTTCGAAATATCCCACCTTTTTTGGGCCAAACTGATATATACCTTCCATGTGTTGATTTATGATTTTATGTGTAATTCCTGTCTCCCTAAAATACATAAAGCCAAACTGTAACCCAACCAGGGTGGGGCCACTTGCTCAAGGTTTCTTAGGTGTGGCTCTCAGGGCTACCGTTGCACATACTTGGCTCAGAATAAACCTCTTTGTTTTATAAAGTTTGGGTTCTTTTCCATTGACTGTTTAAATTATTAATTGTACATTGATTCTACTTGGTTTTTACTTCTGCCATTCAGCTAAAACCAGTTATATTGAGAGAATGAGAATATGGTGGCGGAAGAAACTAATTTGGAGAATGGAAAAGTGGAGAGAATACAGGAAGGATGGATGTAGGATCCATAGTGTCTCTGCAGACGGAGGTACAGAAGGAGGTGGGGGAGGATGCTGACAGACAAACTGTTGAAATTTTGCCACTTGGTGAGTCTGTAGGAAACTTCCATGAGCAAAGGAAGTTTCTCCCTTCCATACCATAGAGGTTCCTCTTAGAACCGAGGCTACTATTGTCATTGCCAAAGTTCCCTTTCCTGAAGTCCTGAATAGGCTTGTGGCACTTGTTTGGGAACCTGGCCGCAATCTCCTTTTTGCATTGTTTCTGTGAGCAAATGTATTCTGAGTTCCATGATGATTGTGCATTCAGTGAAATCTGCTATTTTTGCTTAGGCAGTACCTGTTCTGCCTTTTTAGTAACAGTACCCCAATTTTTCTATGGAGTACTACCCTAACTTCTCAGTGGGGTTGACACCAACCCTACCTCCAACAACAGACATATGAACCAGGTCTGCCCAGCCAGTCAGCATATACTATTTCCTGGACCACGTTAGTTAGAGATGTGATCTAAGATAGGCAGATGAGATCCTTAGAGCTCCTTGAAATGACAGAAGAGAGAGCGTTTATCCTTCCCTGAAGGGCTGGGAAGGATTGTTAAGCTGTGTAAGTCTGGAGTCTGTTGCTATCAAATAGGAAGAACCTGCTTAAATGGAGCCAGGATAAACAACAGGAGAGCCAAAAATGAAGAGAGACTAAGTCTTGCCAACTTCAGATGAACCTTGGATGTACCTGACTACTTCTCACTTATGTGAGCCAAAACATTTTTTTTAAAACTGAAGTCATTTTGAGTTGAGTTTCTGTCATTTGCCACCAAAAGAATCCTAATACACCCCCTTTGGTACACAACTCATTTGTGAATTGATTGCCTAGTATACATTTTTGCCATATGCATGCCTCATAATGAGAATTAAATGACCACTCTTGATTCAGTCTTTACAGTGATCAAATGGACAGAACTTGAGAATATGAAGTTGCGGGCAGGGCATGGTGGCTCACACCTGTAATCCTAGCACTCTGAGAGGCTGAGGTGGGAGGATCACTTGAGGTCAGGAATTTGAGACCAGCCTGAGCAAGAGTGAGACCCCCCCAACTCCCTGTCTCTACTAAAAATAGAAAAAAATTGCAGGGTTTGGTGGCGTGTACCTATAGTCCCAGCTACTTGGGAGGCTGAGGCAGGAGGATCGCTTGAGCCCAGGAGTTTGATGTTGCTGTGAGCCAGGCTGACGCCACAGCACTCTACCCAGGCAACAGAGTGACACTCTGTCTCAAAAAAAGAAAAAAGGAAGAAAATATGAAGTTGCTATTTAATTAATGACATCCACTCTACCTCTCCTCGGATTGGATCTGGGCTACTGACAACAGCCGATTCAACAACTGCTGGGTGCTCAATGAGTGCACTCTCCACTTCAAATGGCCCGATACGGTACCTGAAGAGGAAAAGAGGCCTTTGGTCACTACACCCTCCCAGTAGACCCCCCCTGACAAATTGTTACATTTTAAGAGTGGCAAATATACAAACCCAGAGGATATAATGACATCATCAGCTCTGCCGACAAACCAGAAATACCCATCGCTGTCCATCACTCCTCTGTCTCCAGTGACATAAAAATCTCCTCTTAACGTGGCAGCAGTTTTCTCTGGATTGTCCTAGGAATCAAAAGTGGTGTTTGGGGCCGGGTGCGGTGGCTCACGCCTGTAATCCTAACACTCTGGGAGGCCGAGGCGGGCGGATCACTCAAGGTCAGGAGTTCGAAACCAGCCTGAGCAAGAG
This sequence comes from Lepilemur ruficaudatus, assembly GCA_963574885.1. Taxonomy (NCBI): domain Eukaryota; kingdom Metazoa; phylum Chordata; class Mammalia; order Primates; family Lepilemuridae; genus Lepilemur; species Lepilemur ruficaudatus. The sequence goes on from CAUYRT010079152.1 coordinate 17,148, forward strand.
CGAGACCTTGTCTCTACTATAAATAGAAAGAAATTAATTGGACAACTAAAAATATATAGAAAAAATTAGCCGGGCATGGTGGCACATGCCTGTAGTCCCAGCTACTCAGGAGGCTGAGGCAGGAGGATTGCTTGAGCCCAGGAGTTTGAGGTTGCTGTGAGCTAGGCTGACGCCACGGCACT
>CAUYRT010079154.1:0-48104 GCA_963574885.1 Lepilemur ruficaudatus
CAGTGAGATTGGTTTTTATCAAAAAGTTCCAAAACAACAATGTTGGCGAGGATGCGGAGAAATAGGAACACTCATACACTGCTGATGGGACTGCAAATTATTAATAATACAACCTCTATGGAAAGTAATATGGAGATACCTCAAAGAACTAAAAGTAGAACTACCATTTGATCCAGCAATCTCACTACTGGGTATTTACCCAAAGGAAAAAAAGACATTCTATAAAAAAGACATCTGTACTCAAATGTTTATAACAGCACAATTCACAATTGCAAAGATGTGGAAACAATTCAAGTGCCCATAAATACATATGGTATATGGTATATACAGACCATATAAAATGTGGTATATGTATACCATGGAGTACTACTCAGCCATAAAAAGCCATGATGATCTAATATCTCTTGTATTATCCTAGATAGAGCTGGAGCCCATTCTTCAAAGTGAAGTATCACAAGAATGGAAAAGCAAGCACCACATGTAGTCACCATTAAAGTGGTACTAATTGATCAACATTTATGTGTACATATGGCAGTAACAGCCATCAGGTATAGGTCAGGTGGGAGGGGGATGGAGGGGATGGGTAAATTCACACTTAATAGGTGAGGTGCGCACCGTCGGTGGGATGGGCACACTTGTAGCTCTGACTCAGGTGGTGGAAAGGCAATGTACAGTATGTAATCAGAGTGTTTGTACCCCCATAATATTCTGAATTTTAAAAATAAAAAAAAGAAATAAAAGAGTGATTTCTAATACATGCAAGCACAAACATCTGTTGTCTGTGGCTACATGGGTATTACCATTGCTGGAATTCCGCCAACTTCAATAACCAATGTATGCCAATCCTCACTGCTTCTCTAGACTTAGTGTGTCTTTGCTGAGGACTCTTCTTCTTTTCATATTTTTTTTGGTAGATAGGTCAATATTACTGATTAAGCTACAGTCAAGTCACTGATCCTATAAACCTAGTAGACATTCTATACTCAATATGAATTATTCTATTTTTTATCTAACAAATATTCCTCTAAGTGCTCTAAAAATATCAATGCATTAATCTTCATATGTACTCTATGAGTCAAACTCAGTCATGCTCCACATACAAATATTTCCATCAATGATAAACTGCATATATGACGGTGTTGCCGTAAGATTATAATGAAGCTCTATAATGGAGTGGGCTATACTATCTAGGTTTCTGTAAGTACACTCTATGATGTTCACATAATAATGAAATCACCTAATGACACATTTCTCAAAATGTATTTATGTCATTAAGTGACACATAATTTTACTAGTATTACCTACATCTTGCAGATGAGAATTGAGGTAAACAAAGCTTGAGTAGCGTGGCACAGAGTTAATAAACGGTAGAGCTGGGATTATCAACCTAGGCAGTATGACTCCAGAGACCATGCTTTAACCCAGATGCTATGCTGCTTATGAAATTAAAAGCTCATAATTCTATAATCCATTTTATATTTATTAATTTAGTTTTATCGTATGGATTCCCAACTATTCTCCAGTCTCTTCTCCATCTTACCTTTCCTGAACCTGCCCAATGCACATATGTATACACACATTCCCACATGTGTACATATGCTTTCACACACACACACTTTTCAGACTTCAGAAATATTGAACTGCTGGTAGTTCTCACAGAGCAGCCCATTACTTTCTACTTTCATGCTTTTGCAAATGCCTCCTCCTCCCTGGTGTGCCTTACCCTACCCCACCTCGTTAGCCTGGAGAGTACTTCTTTCTTCTTTTAAACTTCACACCTCCCATCCCCATCCTCACACACATCCTCCAAATAGATTTGATAGCTTTTTTATAATTAGTGAAGTCTCTGATACTTGTACAGACTTCTGTTATTGCAATTATTGTTTATATGCCTGTCTCTGTTATTACACTATAAGTACAATGAGGATAAGGATCAGGTCTTGTTTATTTTTATATTCCCGGTCCCTAGCATAGTCCCAGGTACATAGCATATAAATATCTGTCATGTTTAACTGAAACCCATTTTGTCATTCCTTTGCTTAAAGCTTGTTTTCAAAAAGCCCCTACCAAAAAAAAAAAAAATAGCCTGAATTCCCTTGGCATTGCAGAAAGCTCTCCCTAATTTGCCCACAATTTACTTTTGCAGCTCAGCTCTCACTTAAACACACATAAAAACACATACCACCGTGGGCTCCAGCAAAGCTGAACTGGCACTGCTTAAAGATCCCAGAACATAATTTCTCTTTGGGCTAAAACTCCACATGCTACAATACAAGAATATCCTGTAGTTTCTTGCTTTTATGCCTTTGCTCACAGTGTCTTCACCTAGAATGCCCTTCAGTTTTCACTGTTCTTAGAAATTCTGCTGAGCTTTCCGTGCCACCCCTCATTAAACAGTAAGTCAGATAAAATTTACCTTTTTATCTTCTGTGAGACCACTCGCTATATTCCGCTTTCTCTCTTATTCGTATGTAGCCATGATTTATTTCATGAAATGCATCATTACTTCCGCAGAGGCGGGTGCCTGTTTACCTCTGAATTTCCCATCCCAGCCCCCCAGAGCGCTTTGCCTTGAGCCTTGCCCCCAAACAATTAACTCAGTATTAGCTACTGCTTTGACATAGCAGAGTGATATTCTTGTCCACATACTGACTCATCGCTAAATAATTATAGGTACGTGTATTTTATGACTCAGTAATAATTAAGGTATAACCAATAGCAGAATACAATGGTTCCCCAGTCACATTCCATTAATAAGCATGTAGATTGAGAAAACTTAGAAAAATAAAGCCACAAGTAGGTACCATTTACCATTAATAAGTGCTTACAGCATGTCAGCACTATGCTATCTATCAATTTACAATTGTAGTTTTAGTATCCCTATTTTAGAGATAAGGAAACTGAGGCTTAGAAAGTTTAAGAAACATGCCTAAGATCAAACATCTAGTAAATACAAGAGGCTGGTGTTAAACCTTGGTCAGTCTCCTGCACCTGTGCTCATAACACTAAACTATACTCCCCACTTTTCATTTACAAGGTCTGTCCGGAAAGTATCCAGCCATGTAATACGAAAAATAGAGATATTTATTGAAGACACAAGATACAGGGAACATTGTACATAGGACAGTGACGCCTCAGTCCCCTCCAAAGTAAGCACGTTGGGAACTCACACAGTTCTCCCGGCGTCTCTTAACCTCATCCATACACGTTCAACATTCTCAGGTGCTCTGCTTGTTGCAGGCCTTCCAGAAGAATGTGGATCATTTTCAATAGATTCTTGACCATCATTGAAGGATTTGTGCCACTCTTTTATTTGCGCTGCACTCATCACATCATCCCCCAAAGCCTTCTGAATCATCTGAAGAGCTTCCTCAGAGGAGTGCTCAAACTTAACACAAAATATGATGCAGATTCGTTGCTCTACTCAGTCACTTCGAATGCGACGGCCACACAGCACACACGCTCACTCCATGGAGTCTAGTGATCCAGAGCCTAGTGCAGTGCAGTCGTCATCATTCATATATGTGCATTACAGTCCACTCGCCTTGGCTGCCAGGTTACGTCGATGTGTGCAAACCGTTCTCGTTATATTAACAACGGCTGGATACTTTCCAGACAGACCTTGTGCAAATACATTGCCCTAAGCATTCTACACATACTAGCATATTTGATCCTTAGAACTGCATTATGAAGTATTATTACATTTCTCATTTTACCAGTGAGAAAACCAAGATTCTGAAAAGTTATTTCCTAAAATTCACATACCCAGTAAGTGGTAGAGTTGAAATTTGAACCAGGGCCAGTTTATACCAATCTTAATCTGAAATTGTAAACTGTCTTCTGCATAGATCTTTCTGCTTTAGTATTTTTCCTTTTGGGTTATTGACTGTTTGGAATATGGAGAGGAAGCTATAACAGAATCACCAGGTATTTAAGATGCTTTCTTCTGGCAAGGAAAGGGCTTGAAATGCCCCTGTGTCACAAGGCATTATCTATTTCATACTACTAAACAATTTCTTGTATTCTCTGGCCTGAGGGTAGAAGAGAGACCCTAAACTTACATCTAATTGATGTATTAGTCACCCAGTTCTGTTTCCATGAATAATTTTTGGCAGGATTATTGATTCACATGTGAGCTGATTTCTAATTAGTTTCTTTTTTTATTATAATAATATTTATGGTTAAATTGATCAGTAGACAAGTAAATAATTCATGGCAGGTACATATGTACTTAAATTCTCAAGTAGTGTCTGACATTCTTGGCTTTGGTAGAAATGTTGTGTTCAGTGATTTGCCGAGAAAGACTAAAGTTTTTAATGGGCAGAATCCCACTGTCAAGCAACTCGCAGTAAGGCAAATACCTGGATTGGTGCTAACCTTCAGCATGAAAAGGAGAACAGAAACCCCAGGATGGCCTGGCCCTGAAACAAGCAGCTGCTCCCATCACACTGCATCTACCCCTTAGAGCAGATGCCCAGAGAAAACACAGCTACATATTGGCTTTCTAACTAATTTCCTTACCAAAGTCTTATGATGAAAATAATAGTAGGAATAGTGGCAAATAATGCTCTCATGGCCTTTTACAGTTAATGGTCTTAAAGGCTTTTTCTTGCAGCTATGCTTCTCCAGTTATGTGGGCAAATGCCATGGAGACATGAAGGTATTCCAGTAGTCGGCACAACTTCCTAGGAACATCAATTTTTAGTCTGTTTTAGGTAATGTGAAACATTATTTTTTATTAAGTCATACCTAGGTGTATTATGAGGCAGACTGAAAAATAAGCATAAAATTTTAAGATAAAACACCAACTTTCAAAGAAACATTATGCTTGCTTCAGCTAATTTCAACTGTTCACCCAGAACCATGGGAGTTTGCCCTCGTTCTCTTCTGTCATTGAGAATACATAGGGCAAAAGGTTGGGTTGCACTGATACATTATTTCTTTGAGGTCTATTAATAAGCTAAATATTTTTATTAATTTAACTAAGTGGATTAGAATAATCATGTGTTTTAAAGTTTGCAAAGCATATCCTCTGTTTCCTGCTTTTCCCATCATCCACCTCTGAAACCACTCAAAACTCTGGGTACTCCCTGAACCACATGGAAAATAAGTGGGTGCTCTAAAAAGATGGAAGAACCTACTGTACTCCACCTTTGCACTTCCTGTGAATGTCCCATTAACATTCAATGACTCTTTTCTGTCATTATTTATACCTCTTGGATTAAACTGCTTGTTGTGACTCAGTAGGCCCTTTTGGATGGTGTGAGGGACCAGTTGACATTTTAGATAACCAATGGCATGGCACACTCTTTCAGACTTCAGTTCATCAGAGTCAAGAGTTAGCAGTAATTCTGCTAATATCTTCTGGTTTCTTTCAGAACTTGATCTCAGAATCAGTCCCAAGCGATACTACATTATTCTAGCCTCAATGTTTTATCACACTTCTCACTTGTATCTTCTTTATCAAGAGAGGCAGACCTTCAGCACAGCTGTTTCCTTTAATGGGTGCAATAGAACATAGCATTTGGGAACAGTATTATGAAGTGACTTAGTGACATACTCTCTGATAGCAGTGGACCTGGTGCTTTTTTTTTTTTTTTTTTTTTTTTTGAGACACAGTCACACTCGGCTGCCCAGGCGAGAGTGCCGTGGCGTCAGCCAAGCTCACAGCCACCTCAAACTCCTGGGCCCAAGCGATCCTCCTGCCTCAGCCTCCCGAGTAGCTGGGACTACAGGCATGCACCACCATGCCCGGCTAACTTTTTCTATATATGTGTTTAGTTGTCCTGCTAATTTCTATTTTTAGTAGAGACGGGGTCTCGCTCTTGCTCAGGCTGGTTTTGAACGCCTTACCTTGAGTGATCCTCCCTCCTCAACCTCTCAGAGTGCTGGGATTACAGGCGTGAGCCACCGCGCCAGGCCAGTAGACCTGGGTTTTAATCCCAGCTCTGCCATTGACAAGCAAGTTGTTTAATGTTTCCAGTGTCAATTTTTTATTAGCATAATGAATAGAATATCCTCATGAGGCTGATGTGAGAATTAAATGAAACAATGACCTAAAAAGCCCTCTATCCTTAACTTAGAATATGTGATCAATAAATGATAGTCTTATTTATTGCTGTTGATATTATTTTTACTGTTTTAATGTTTTAAGTATAGCATAAAAATTTCAAAAAATTGTGGCATACCACTCAATAAAGTTTCACAAAGTGAATACAGCCTCTTAGGTCAAAATATCAGCACCCTAAAAACCTTGCTTATGTCTCCAACCAGTCATTAACTACCTTAAGGAAACAGTATTTTTACTTCTATCATAATGCTATGGTGTGAGTGTCTCCCCCAAAACTCATGTTGAAATTTAATTGCCATTGTAACAGTGTTGGGACCTTTAAGAGGTGATTAGTTTGTAAGGACTCTGCTCTCATGAAATGGATTGATGCTGTTATTGTGGAAGTGGGTTCCTGATAAAAGGATGAAGTTCAGCCCCCATCCCCTCTCCATTTCCTGCACTGCCTTGCCCTTCAGCCTTCTGCCACAGAATGAAGTAGCACAGAGATCCTTGCCAGATGCTGGCACCATGCCCTTGAAATTTCCAGCCTCCAAAACCACGAGCCAAATAAACTTCTACTGTTTATAAATTACCCAGCCTATGGTATTCTGTTAAAGCAGCAAAAAACAGACAAACTACATGATAAATTACTTTTATTTGTGCTTGTAATTTACATACATCGAATAAGATTATATGTACTCTTCTGTGCCTGGTTTCCTTTCCTCAATATTATATTGTGATTCTTTCATGTTGCTGCCTGCAGCAGGAATTTGTTCATTTTTATTTCTGGGTTGCATCAATATAAAATATTTTGATTCCTTCTTTTGTTGACATGCATTCTACTGTTAAATGTTGATAACATTTATTTCTAGCTTGGGACTATTATGAGTAATGCTGCTATGAACATTCTTGTGTTCTCATTTTTGTTAGGTTTATACCTACTCTAGAATTGCAAGGCCGTTAAATGCATATTTCCAGCTTTAGTAGGTACTTCAAAATACTTTTCTAAAGTGGTTGGTCCAATTTACACTTTGACTAGCAATGTGTGAGAATAGCAGTTGCTCCACGTCTTCACCAACAGTTGATATTGTCAGTTTTAAGCCATTCTAAGTGCTGTGGAACGGCATCTTCTGAAGGTGTGCTTTGTATTTTTCCTAATGATTACCGAGGTTGAACACCTTTCAATATCCTTATAGTGAAGCCGATATATTCCTTTTGTTCAGATCTTTCACTAATATTTCTATTGTGCCCTCTGTTTCTTTTTTATGACTTAATACAAATTTTGTATATACACTGGATTTGAGTCCTTTATAAAATATCTGTATTTCAAATATTGCTATTTATTCTGTGGCTTGAGAGTTCACTCTATTACTGGAGTTTTTTGATGAACAGATTTTTTTTAAAAAAATTTAATGAAGTCCAATTTTCCATCTTTTCTTTCATAATAATTGTTTTGGTTTCCTATATTTTAAGTATTTGCCAATCTCACAGCACAAAGGTTTTTTTATGATAGCTTCTAGAAGGTTCATTGTTTTAAATTTCACTTTTAGCTCTACAAATCGTATAATAACTGTACTTATATATGTGTTTTTGACTTCTTTTGTTGTATTTCCGTTTTTATTTCATTGAACTCATATGATGTCATTATTTACTTTTTTCCATATTTGGGGAATATCTTTTTTTCTTTTTGTTAGTTTTTGAGATGGATGCTTATAGTCATTAGTATTCAGCTTTTTTATTTTCTAATTTATAGACATATTGAAATATTTCCCCTTAGCTGTTCCTCACGTTTTGATAAGTAGCATTTTAATAAAATTTATTCAAAATATATTCTAATTTTGTTTTGAAATAACCCATGGGTTATTTACAAGTGTATGGCTTAACTTCAAAGCATCTGGGGATTTTATAGTCAAATACTAGCTTAACATCTCTGTAGTGAGCAAATCCTCAGAATTATCATGAGACTTGCCTCATGCATAATAATTGATCATTTTTGGTAAATGTTTCATGTGTATTTGAATAGAATCTATCTTCTGCATTTGTTAATTCTGTACTTTAAATATGTAAATTAGGATATTTTGTTAATCATGATGTCTAAATTTTCTACCTCTTACTAATTTTTTGGTCTGTTTTTCTCCTAGTTAGTAACATAGGTATGATAAAATCCCTGGCTATAATTATAGGTTTTCCTATTTCTCCTATAATTCTGCCAGCTTTTCCTATGGATATTTTGGATCCATGTTATTAATTGCATACAAATTATGAAATAGTATGTTTCTATTGAATTAATAACTTTATTATTGTAAAAAGGTCTCTTTTATCCCTAGTACTAACTTCTTGCCTTCAAGTCCAAGTTGTCTGCTATTAGTATAGCTTCCCTGGCTTTCTCTTGGTTACAGCTTATACTGTATCTTTTTTTTTCATTATTTTACTTTCTTAACTTTACTTTCTTTACTTTCTTACTCTGTCTTTATAATTTCCATTCCAGTATTACAACCTTTCATCTTAACTGGATGTTTAGTTTATACCCAAAATGAAAATACTGACTAATTTAAGTTTTAATATACCATATTATTTTTTGTTTATTACTCCATATCTTCTTTTTCTATATCTTTCTTATCTTCTATTTGTTGGATCAAGCATGTTTTACTATTTGTTTCCCTATTGAGCTTGTTAGTCACACTGTCTTTTACTATCCTTTTAATGGTTTGCTTAGAGATAACAATAAATATCCTTGAGTTGGTACATTCTGCCTTAAATTAGTGCATTTTCCATTGTGTAGATAAAGTAAAGAACTTAGAACAATAATTCTTTTACCTCATTCCCAACTTTTACACTATTTTTAGCATGTATTATAGTTACACATATTATTAAACTACACAAGACATATTATCAGTGAGCCAATTATCAAGTTATTGTTTCTTAGCTCCAAATCCACTATTCTTTGCCTCCCTTTCTCATAATGCACCCTCTGAAGGTTTCTCCTTGCCGTCTGGAGCAATGTTAGACTTTATCAATAGAGGGCACTGTAGTGACAATGGAAGACAATAAGAGCAAGGAGACAATTTCCTTCTGGGTAGAGTCCTCCATGTTTTTTAGCTAACATGAGTGCCCTGCAAACCTCGAAACAGACCCGTTTCGACCACACCTTTAAGCATTGCTTTCTTCACCCACTGGCCATGTCTAAGAGCTCCAGTTCGGCTTTTTTGGTAGCCCTAGCAAAGCCATCTTTCCCCACCCAGCGGCAGCTTCCAGGAGCACTACTTACACAGCAGCTCTGGCCACACCCTCAGGCAGCCAATAGCCCCCCGTTTTCCATATATCAGGTCCAGCCTGCCCACTCCTCCCAGCAACGGCAGAACATTTCCAAAGACCAGTTCTGGCGTGCTCCTTCTGCCATCTTTATTCACAGCTGTGAGGCAGCATATTTCTGGGGTAACCATAGTCTCTTTAAAGAAGTCTTTCCCGGGCAGAAACTCTCTCTTGAGTCCTTGGTTCCTTTATTGTCCATTCTCTCTCAGAGTAGACTATCAGATATTTTATGTTTCTGTGCACATGCTACTTCCTAATGGACCCTTTAGCAGAGGTCCCCAACATTTTTAGCACTAGGAACTAGTTTCATGGAAGACAATTTTTCCATGCACGGGGTGTGGTGTAGGGCAGGAAGTGGAGCTCAGTGGTGATGTGAGCAATGGGGGGCAGCTGTAAATGCCCCCTGCTCAGATCCTCCCGTCCATCCCGCTTCCTAAGTGTCTGGAAGACAATTTTTCCATGCACGGGGTGTGGTGTAGGGCAGGAAGTGGAGGGCGAGAAGTGGAGCTCAGGTGGTGCTGTGAGCAGTGGGGAGCGGCTGTAAATGCCCCCTGCTCAGATCCTCCCGTCCACCCACTTCCTACGTGTCTGGAAGACAGTTTTTCCATGTGGGGTGGGGGGAGCCTCTGAGACCTTGTCCCTAACAGGCCACAGACCTGTACCGGTCTGCAGTTTGAATCTTCTTTCACTCCTTTTAGTAGTTAGGCATCTTTAGTGAACAATTCTTTACATTAAATTTTCTCTTTCGAATAACTGGTTTGGTTTCCTGTCTCCTGACTGGATCCTGACATATACTCAAAATTCAAGTAGTGTTTTCCATTATTTACCATTTCTGATGCTTTTTTTTGCCTTTCTGCATTTCTGTGATTCCATTTGAGATAATTTTCTTTAATAATTTTTGAAGTACATGTCTGTTGACAGTAAATTATCTCAATCTTTCTCTAAAAATGACTTTATGTTACATTACTTGCTAATAAATAATTTTTTTCTGTGTAGAATCTGAGGTTGGCAGTTACTTCTTTTCAGCATTGTAACAATGCCATCTCTTGTCTTTGGTTTTATCATTTCTATTGATGAGTCAGCTGTCAGTTCTGTTGATATTCCTTTGAAAGTAATGACTTTTTTCTGTTTTCTATTAAGGTTTTCAATTTTCTTTCTATTTTTAAGCAGATTTTACTATTATGTCACTACGAGTGGTCTTCATCACACTTACTTTTAGAGTTCATAGAAATTCTTGCATCACATTGAGTTGATGTCATTCATCAGTTTTAGAAAATCGTCAACCACTTTTTTTCAAATACTACTTCTTCCCCACTCCCTTTGTGTCTTCCTTCTGTGACTCCAATTACATTTATATGAAATCTTTTCATTATTCTCCTTTCATTTTCATCTTTATTTTCTCTCTATGCATCAATTTGCAAACTTTTTGTTGACCTGTCTTATAGTTCACTATTCTTCTTCTGTACAGCCTAATTTGTTGTTATAACATATCTATCAAGGTTTTATTTGCATTATTAAATTTCTCACATACAATATTTTCATATGATTCTTTTTTTTTACATTGACCCCAATTTTCCCTCTTCACATTTTCCTCTTTCCATGAATATATTAATAACATGTTATGATCTGTCCCATAGCTCCAATATCTGGATCACACATAGGTCCATTTCTATTGCAAACTTTCTTGGCCATTTGCTCCTGCTTCCTGTCTGTTAATTCTTGATTAAACATTAAAAATGTTATAAATTAACAGTAGTATCTACATTGTTTTGGTTTTTTTGTTTTAAATTTTTCATTTTTGCATTACCTTCAAAATAAAGTCCAAATTCTGTAACTCAAAAAAAAGTAAAGTTTACTTTGATATGTATTTTTCTGTATGTGTATCTCATTATAGGGTATAATTCTAGAATTACAGTTTATAATTAAAGTCACAATTATAAACTTCTACATATTCATTGCTGGCTTTTTCACTTTATTCTGATATCTTCTACTACCTTTCTGTGTAAGAGTGCATAAGAGGTATTTTTGGAAAGACTATAAAAAAGGAATCTTAAACAAATACCATCTTTTTTAAGGGGGTAGTTTGCATTTAGAAAAGATTTACTTTTGTCCTGAGGCATTCATGATATAAATATAGAACAGATAATTTATTTTTTAAATCTGACAATTGCTGTTAAAATGAAGAAGAATCTACCAGGCATTTAAAATTTTTATAGACCTTGTTAAGTCAGTAACACATATGTTACAGCTAGATATTTAAAGTCTGAATACATGTCATCAGCATTTAATGTTTTAAAGCCAGAGAATTACATATTGAAAAAAATATTTGTGGAGCAAAAAATTTTTAAACAGCTGTATAGCTACATGACTGTAGAAAAAGACAAACAAATGAGGGGGCGGGAGGCAGGGAAGAAAAGGATATATAACCCAAGGTAATATATCCAAGGAATTTCATATTCCACCATTGTGGAAGAGTTATATTTATATCAGTCATATCTAAATATAACAGAACGAGTCAGTATGCTGAGACATGGTATTAAAATAGAAGTGCATAGGCCTGAACATTAGCAAGCAACAGAGTCAGACTTCAAATATCACACAGGGGTGAGGAACCTGCAGCCTTGGGGCTACATGGGGCCTTCTGGATCCTTGAGTGCAGCCTTTTGATTGAATCTAAATTTTACATAACAAACCTTTTTAATAAAGGGATTTGTTCTGTGCAGTTGGATTCAATTTGTTGGAGGGACTGCACTTGGGGATCTGGAGGGCCACATGCGGCCTTGAGGCCACAGGTTCCCCATATGCACATCCTGTGGGTATAAATAAATAGCACCTTTTGTATGCAGTACTGTCTACCTAGGCTAATTCACCCTGGGAGTACTGCTATATATAATACTTTTGACCCACCTTCTCCTATTGCCCGACAATTTAGCACTCACATTTTCCTAATAACCTGCCTCAAATGTTTCAGTTTTCAAACACCAGACATTGATACATATGACTTTAGGGATAGTAGACTAGGATATTTAGGAGTCTCCATGCTTTTAGTAACAATCCTATTAACTATGCAATGATATGCTATATAAATAAAATTAATGTTCTGTCTCTACTATGGCTCACAAAATGGCTAAACAGCTTTTTTTTTTTTTTTTTAACAAAATCTAATGTGTGCCAATGACAGTGTGAATTAACAAGATTGGATATCAGGGTTCTGCTTGCTAACTCTAGGACCTATAAACTAATGAACTTTCAGAGAAACAAAAGAGTGGATGATTACATAGTAGGCATCTAATATGGCTTGTTACATCTTTGATGCTGCTTATCAAAATTCAATACAAAGTATTCAGCACCGTGGACTGAAGTTCCTAGATTTCAAGAGATATTTCAGTTGTAAAAGTTATCACACTACAATTAAAGACTTGTTTGAATTTTCTTGAATACAAATTATTTTGTAACTTTAGAAAAACACAGGAAAATTACAAACCCCAAATACTTCATTTTAAATATTCTTAGTGAAATCTTCAAAAGCTGTTTTCTGTTTACCAATGAACATATTTTTTCTGTATTTGATCAACAATCATGCTTTCCTTGGATTTAAAATCTGTATATTTTTTATTACAAGGGTATTGCAATGTTTCTGGAAAAGAAATCTTGATGACGCTCTCCGTAGATACTGCAACTTGGAATTTCTTGGAAAAAGTTTGCCATGTTTGTTTCATTTCATATAGACCTATTCTGTGCAAGCAACTCTACTAATCACAAGGGATACAAAGATAAGCAATAGAGATTTCCTGCCATTAAGAAACAACACACAAATTTTCAAGAGGATGTATCATTTTAGTTTAAATACAGATTTCAGTCTGGTTTTCTAATTTATCTTTCATCTTCCTAAGGAAAAGCATTTTTAGATTTTTGATCAGATCATGGGTCAAAAACACAAAAAATGAATTAAAGTGAATGTAATACAAACTATTTTTTTCATATTTATTATAATTACAGGATTTTTGTCTAAGTGAAATCATAAAAAAACCTCTTCACAAAAATAATAAAATATGGTCCTCAGGCAAAATAAGTTATAAAGCATTTCCAGAATATTTTTTCAAAGCATTGGTTGTATAAGATTTTCTGTATAAAAAGTTCTGGTAAAAATAATTTTGTGAAATAATGTTTGGTATATCGCTATGGGAAGAATCCTTATATATATACCATATTAAAATTTTGAGACACTGATTTAAAAATTCTACTTAAGTTTGTTTAGCTTAGCTTTTCCCAAATTTATGTAGCCATAGATCCTCCCTTGTAAAATACACAAAATATATTAGATTATAGAAAATGGTGGAATAAGTAGAGTTCACACAGAAAATAAAACAGTATAAAATTTTAATTCTCAAACCTAAGTGATTTTCTCTAACCACACTCTCCTGACCAAGTAAAGAAGAGAGTAAAGTTAATGTCCTCACAAGGAGATTGAGTCCATGGTATGAGTCTTGTAAGGAAAGAGACCAAAAGGTAGAATATTGATTGATCAGAATGCAAAAAGAAGCTATATAAGAGAAAATATCAAAAGTTTCTAGAAAAACCCTATGTAATGGTTAACAACAAAGGCTCTGGACCCAGACTGTATACATTCCAATCAACTTCAGCTATATTAGCGGTGTGACCTTGAAAAATTTGCTCGATTTTTCACATACATACAATAAAATGGAAATAGTAATAGATGCTAACACAATCATGTATTATTATAACTAAATTAGTTACTATTGTTAAAGGATTTAAGACAGTGTATAGTACATAAGTAATAGCACTTACATTTATAAATAAATAATCCTTGTAGTTCCTTGTCTTTATCAAGTTTCTTTGTTGTTGAATTGTCTTCTTCTAATTGAGAAATTCTATTTTTCATACAAGTTCAAGCTTACTGGGCTGACACATTAAATATCACATCTGGGAAATTTACAAAATGAATTTATGGAGAATAGACGGAATGGAAAGGAGGAAATGTTTCTCTATATATGCAAACCAAATCTTAAGTTCGCGTTCATATCCAATACCTCGGAGCATGTTCGCTAGAGAAAAACCAACTAACCCCATGTAATGAAAACAGATTATTTTCTATATTGGTCCCTGTTGCCTCCAAATGCTTGCTTGTGGACCTTGGTTATACAATATTAATAATAACAGTATATTTACTAGATGCTTCCTCTATGTCCTGTGCTCTTCTTAGGGATTTGTACATTATTTTTGAATAAATCCCTTCAACAATCTTATGAGTTAGATATTGTTATTAGCCCCACTTTACAGATGAGAAAATGATGTGAAATGTCTTCTTACTACTAAAGAAATTTAACTTCACAATCTTTAAAAATGTTGCAAATATTTTCAGTTTTTTCAACATAAAAAAATTGTTTTGTTTTTGGTTTGGTTTTTGAGACAGGGTTTGCTCTGTTGCCCAGGCTAGAGTGCAGTGATGTCATCCTAGCTCACTGCAACCTCAAACTCCTGGGCTTAAGTGGTGCTCCTGCCTCAGCCTCCTGAGTAGCTGGGACTATAAGCACACACCATGACGCACAGCTAATTTTTGTGTGTATATATATATATAAATATATATGTATATATATTTGTATATATATGTAATATATATTGTAATATATATGTAATATATATGTGTATATATATATATATTTTTTTTTTTTTTTGGTAGAGACAAGGTGTTGCTATGTTACTCAGGGTGGTCTTGAACTCCTGACTTCAAGCGATCCTCCTGCCTCAGCCTTCCAAAGTGCTAGGATTACAGATGTGAGCCACCATGCCTGGCCAGGAAAAAACAGCTTCTAAACAAGAATCTTTCTTAAGGATGGGATTACTGGGGAGACAAATCATAGCTTACAGGTGGATATTCACAATGTGTCAGTTACACAGCAAAAGCAATATTGCTTGATATTCATCCAAACCTATGAAGCTGCTATTATTACTCCATGTTACAGTGAAACAAATTGAATTCAGTGAGGTTAACTGATTTTACCCATTTTTACAAGGAAAATGATTCTTTTATATCTTTAAAAATGGGCTAAAAAATCTGAACATAAAATACACATGCTTTTATCACTGAGGCTAGAGAAAGAACTGTTAACAGCATAAGCAGATATGTAAGACATTATCAGACAAAGGAAGGTGCTCCAGTGCTAAGTTAGAAAAGTAGAACATAATTCAGATTAAGCTTTAATGTGAATTTTTTCTTACTGCTCATTTTTACTATGCAAAGGCTGAGTATGGATTCATTTATCTAGTCAAGAACAAAGCATAAGGAAGTTACTTTAATATATGTCAAAAAGGACAAACAGAAGATGAACATATATATAATTAAATATTTCTCATGCAGGTACACATACATTTCTCAATTGAACATAGGCATTTGAACTACTGTTGCAATTACAGGAATAGTCAGGAGAAAATTTGCAGAGATTTCTTATTGTATCCATCTTAGTCCATTTTGTGCCATTATAAAATAATACCTGAGACTAGGTAATTTATAAAGAAAAGAGGTTTATTTAGCTCACAGTTCTGCAGGCTGGAAAGTTCAAGGCCACGGCCCTGGCTTCTGACAGGGACTTTTGCGCTTCATCATAACATGGTAGAAAAGATCAAAAGGGAAGCGGACACATGGAAGGAGACCACAGGGTGAGACAAGACTGAAAGAGTGAAACCAAGGAAGCCAGACTCTTTTTAACAACCTGCAATGCCTGGAACTAATTCATTCACATGAGAGAGAGAACTCACCTGGCAAGAGGGCATTTATCTATCCATGAGGGATCCACCCCCATGACCCAAACACTTCCCACAAGACCCTGCCCATAAACACTCAATTTTAATATGAGTTTTGGTAGGGACAAACAAACCATATCCAAACCATAACAGTATCTATTTAAGTGTAGTTTCCCTGACAAAATGACATGCAGTATCCTCCAAATAGCATAAATATGTATCCCCTAGCTATGTGCATGTTTTCAAATCACTCCACCACCTTCAGTTTCAACAAATAATGCATTGTTTTTCTGTCTCTGTGTAAGAAGCTTGCTATGAATATGTCTCCCCAGGAGCAAAATAAATAAATTGCATGACTTTGTAATTGTTATTTTGAAAACTCTTGTGCTTTGGTTTAGTTATTGAAGAAAAAGATCTTTACAGTGCTTCGGGTACTGTTTATTTCATTGTAAAGGTTGGAAAAACATCAACTAATTGTCAGGGAAAACTCAAGTCTGTAGTCAAGGTTTCCAGCATTAAATATTGTGAAAATGCAAAGAAGACCTTCTAATTCACTTCTCACTTGTAGCATTTAGATCTACTGTCAAAAATATGATAAAATATTGGGTGACAAATTTTCTTTCAATACAAGATATGGAAACTGAAAAGAAATGTGATTCAATTCTTTCCTGTAAACTAAATATAAATGATGCCTGGATTAAAATTCATAGCACATTCACAGAACTTCAAGTAGTTCATTGTGGCCATAATGCAGAGGTTAGACTTCTGGGCTCTAAGCAGTAGGCTAACTTGTATTTGAACACCACCCAGCTATGCTACTAACTAATTATGTGACTATAAGCTAGTAACTTTACTTTTCTTATTCTCAATTTCTTCTCCTGTGAAATTGTAATAATTATAATGATTAATTAATTCTGAAATATATATTATAATTACATATTACATATCTATAAATATTAATTCCTAATATAAAAGAATGTTATACAGCTTAGATGGGTAACGAACGCAGTCTATACGTTGTGCACTGTAAATGGTAGCCACTGCTGTTACTTTGGCTAAATTAAAAATCATATTTAAACGGAATAAATCAGAGCCACAGCTTGAAAATCTGTTATGATGTGTAACGACTTTAGATTTCATAGTGAGGTGGACAGTGGGAAGTCACTGAAGAATTTTATCCAGAAAGGCACTACAATACATTATGCATCTTAAAATGATCATTCTGCTTGCTGTATGGAGGGTACATTGGAGGGCACAATAAGGAAAACAGCTAAGACTGTTTCAGTGGTTTATGAGAGAAATCATAAAGGCTTGAACTAAATCAATCAGAGAAACTGACAAAAAAGTAACTATGAACTTACAAGAAGCTGGAAATAATGGAGCATAGTTACCAATATAATGTTGCAACTCAGGTAAGCAAGAAATCAGGAGTGACAGCCAGCCTCCACAACAATGACTTTATTGGGATGGCAAATATGACAGTAGGCATTGGTGGGGACAAGTGAAGAGAGGGTCAGGGGATGTTGGGGAGGACTACTAGAATATGATAAGGTTAGTTTTGAAGAAGCAGAGTGTGAGTTGCCTGTGGGACATAAAATCACAGATGTCTATTATACAATAGGTTACGTTGGTTTCAATTTGTAGTTTAGGATATTCATGGGTCACCTACATATAATAGATAAAGTTATGAGATCATGTGAGATTGACCTTAGCGATGAGATCGAGTGATGAGAAGACAGCAAGGATGGAACATTAGGAAACATCAAAATGTAAAGTATAGGTAGAAGAAGTTGTACTTAAAGTAGAGACTGTACAAGGGAAATAAAGAGACACTGACGACAACAAAGCCAAAGTGGAAGTATATCAAGAAAAAGGTGGTAAACCACGCCAAATGTTGCAGCTATAAGCAAAATAAGATTAGTACAAAATAAATAGTGTGATTTGGCAATTATTGAGTCATTTGTGATGTTTGCAGAAAAGTTTCATTGCAATGTTGAAAACTGTAATCAGATTGCAGAGGGTTAAAGTAAAACGAGAAGTTTTGGTGGATTATTTTTTTTAAGAAGAGTGGACACAGCAATATTTCTGATCCCAAATGTTCTTCCCGAATCTTGCTATGCCCCATCATAGGTGGAGTCTATTTCCTATGTTTTTGAGCCTGAGCAGGACTTTGTGACTGCCTCAGTGAACAGAATGCAACAGAAGTGATGTTGTGTTACTTCCAAGTTTAGATAATAAAAGGAAATAAATGTTTCGCTCCCCTCTCCTTCCCTCTCCTTTCCTCTCCTCTCCTCCCAGCTCCTTTCCCTCCCCTGCTTTATCTCTCTATGGTTCTTGAAACTTATCATCCAAACAGTGAGGAAGTCCAGGCAACATGGAAAGTACATGTTTAGATATTCTGGCCGACAGTCCAACTGATGCCTCAGTGGTAACACCAGCACTAACTGCTTGAGGGAGCAATCCTTTGAATTATTTTAGTCCCTAGCCTTAGAACTGCTCCAGCTTATACATTAGAAGCAGAGATGAGCTATCCCTATAGAGCCTTTTTTCAAGTTCCAGATTAAACATTCTAGATGTTATAAGCTACTAAGTTTTGGGTCGTATTTTACACAGCCCTAATGAATAGTATGGAAGCAAAGGGGGAGAAACCATAAATGTAAATTATTCTTTGAAAGTCCCTAGCACAGAAGAATTGCAGGATAAAAAGAAATTAATAACTAGATGAGGATAAAGAGTCAAGAATGTTTGGAAGATTTTTTATTTTGTTATTAAAATAGGGTCAATGTGAGCCATATAAGACATCACATGAAAAGGCAGGTGAAGAAGAGGAAAGAATCATTGGTATAAATTCTATACCTGGGGATATCAGGGATATCAGACAAAGAGCATAAAAACTGCGCTTGGTTTTGAACAGAGAAACTGGCATTTGTACATATTTAGATGCTCACAGATGTGGGCACAGGAAGTTAAAGAATATCATTCCCAACATTCTAAGTCATCTCTATGAAGTCAGAGGCAAAGTTAGATCTGCTGAAAATGAAATGTTGATGTAGGTGGTGGGGGGAATGGGCAAAGTGAGCAGAATAGTGGATTTTTGAAATAACTATAAGAAAGTATATAGAAGAAAAACAAATGGAAGAAGGAGATGATTAATAATAAGTAAAAAAAAATGCTAGACTCAATTGAAGCTGGAGACCATACTTTTTAGGCAAAATCTTAACATCTGCATCATTTTTAAAAAATGATACTCAGTACCTCAAGTGTCTGATGATACAAAAATTGCATAAATTCTGCAGCTCCCTGATTTTGTCCTTTTTGTAACTTTCTGCAGAAAGACACTACACTTAGTTGGGTTTCTTGGATATGGAGCTGAGTCCAGGAATGGGGAGGACCAACTCATACGCTGTAGGGTACAGAGCTGCAGGGCATATTTGGGGTGTCTATCTAACTAGACAGCAGTTACTCTCCCTTTCTTGACAAACACCTCCTCATCAGCATCCCACGTACAGGCAGGTTTTTGACTCCAGGAACCTTATTCTAGTTATATTCTCTTGCACTTTCTGAGCTGACTGGTGCAAGTCAACACTTGACCCCTCTGGGTCAACAACATTTTCTCTCAGGTGAGAGAATTTGGCATTGGGACCAAAACGAACTCAGTTGACCTCTTCTCTGCCAAAACTTTAACAATAAAATTTGGAAGCTTTAAATTGTTTATATGTGAGAATTTTGAAGCCTACCTATAAGGAGAAAAATAAAACTTAATTACAGAGAGAAGCAAAACAACAACAAAAATAATGGCACAGAGTATTGCCTAGCTTCCTAAAAAAAATTTCATTTCCATATCTTGAGCCTTAAGGGAGTTTTTGCCTGCGAGATATAGAGATATAATATAGATATGGACATAGGTATAAATATAGATATAGGTGTAAATATAGTTTGTTATTTTGGTATCTAGGAATCAGAAAGTCTAAGTTGGAGCCAAGATTGATGCAAGAGACTGTCTTCCAAGTGTCAAGCCAGAATTAAGAATATAAAATAAATTATAGATGAGACTCCAACCTGAAATTTCCAGGCAGGGAGTCAGAAATCAGAGATATCAAAAGAGGAGAAACTGGTGGGAAAAGAAAGAGGGAAATGAGGTACAATTTGTAATTCTATACGTAGAAGTTTCATAGGATGCCTTCATTGGCCTGGAGAGAATTCTCAAGGGGATGAAGCCAGTATGGAAAAATAATACAAAACTGTATAGTAAAAAGTAAATGAGAACTATCAGTTCACTACATACACTAATGATTATTTTGGTGAACCAGAATAAAGAAAAGCATCAGATAGGTGTTAGCCTATAAATTGTTCACATTGTATTAAACATCTTTTTATTCCATAAATTTAATTATCAAACATCACTAATGTCCCCTCATAACCAGTCTTTAATCCTAAGGTAACCATCATAGTGACATCTAGCACCATTAATTGCTTCCCTCTATTTTTGAAATGTATATAAATGGAATCAAGAGTAGGGACTCTTTTGTGTCTGGCTTTTTTTACTCAACATTATGCATGTTAGATTCAAACGTGTTTTGCATGTAGGAGCAGTTCATAAACATTACAGAATAATATTACTATGAATAAAGAAGTTATTTTCCCATTTTAATATAGATGGACAGTTGGGTTGTTTCAAGCTTAGAGCTATTAAAAATAATGCTTTTATGAATATTCTTATGCATGCCTTAGCTTGTAAATATGAATATATTTCTGTTAGGAATATGCCTAGGAAAGGAACTGCTAGGTTATGGTATGCATATTTTCAGCTGTAGTTGGTACTATCAAGCAGTTTCCCAAGTGGTTATACCAATTTACCTTTCCACTAGCAGTGTGTATGAGTTTCAATTGCTCCACATCTCCACCAACACTTGGCATTGACAACTTTAATTTTAGCTGTTTGGGTGCATGTGTAATCTTTTAGTTTTCTATTAGATTTCTTGTCTTTTAAAACAAAAATATTTCTATCTTCCTCATCTGGTCTCATCCAGTCTGATCTCCTCTTCCTCATCTAGTCTGGTCTCCTCTTCCTCATCTGGTCTCATCCAATCTGGTATCCTTTTCCTCTTCCCATCTCATCTCCTCTTCCTCTTCCAGTCTGGTCTCCTCTTTCTCTTCCAGTCTCATCTCCTCTTCCAGTTTGGTCTCCTCTTCCTTGTCTGGTCTGGTGTTCTCTTCTGGTCTGGTCTCCTCTTCCTCATCCAGTCTGGTCTCCTCTTCCTTGATTGGTCTGGTCTCTCTGGTCTGGTCTGGTCTGATCCCCTCTTCCTCCTCTGGTCTGGTCTGGTCTCCTCTTCCTCCTCTGGTCTGGTCTGGTCTCCTTCTTTCCCTCTCCCACCTCCTCACCCCCACCACCTTTCCGTAGGGTCTTGCTCTGTTGCCCGGGCTAGAAGTACAACGGTGTCACCACAGCTCCATAGCTTGCTGCAACTTCACACTGCTAAACTCAAGTGATCCTCCTGCGTCAGCTTCCTCAGTAGCTGGAACGACAGGTCCATGCCATGATGCCAGGCTGATTATTTTTAGTAGGGATGAGGTCTTGCTCTTGCTCAGGCTGGCCTAGAACTGCTGACCTCAAGCAATCCTTCTGCCTCAGCTTCCCAAAGTGCTAGGATTACAGGCATGAGCCACTTGAATTTGCTTTTTAAGTAAAGTTTCCCACTTCAAAAAAAAAAAATGACTCTTTTCCTTTGGGTAGATACCCAGTAGTGGCACTGCTGGGTTGAAAGATAGGTCTACTTTTAGTTCTTTGAGGAATCTTCATACTGCTTTCCATAGGAGTTGTACGAATGCGCAGTCCCACCAACAGTGTGTAAGTGTTCCTTTCTCTCTGCATCCATGCCAAGGAAATGCTTCTTTTGGGTGAGAATTCATTTACAGTATCTAAAAGATGCTGGGAAAGCTCTGTGGACCTGGGACCTACAGCCACTGTGTGTAAGGAATGATAATTCACCCTGAAGCTTGGCTCTAGCTCCTTTGTTAGGGCAAAACACCAGAGATCCTGCCAGCTGTTGGAAAGAAAAGAGCATTTTTCTGAAGAGAGTGACAAGCCCGAGGCAAGAGACACAGTGTGATAAGAGGTTCCTGCTCAGAAAAGGGGGCGCTCTTCAGATTCTGATGAAGACTCTCCCCTAATCAAACTTGAGTAAGGCTCCTCCAACTCTTGTGGGCTCTGGCCCTGGTCTGCCTTGTCCAGTTTTAGCAACAATCCTGCTGAGTCAGTTTAACAAAAGTCTCCTACCCTTGATATCTATGAAATTCCTCAATCCCTACCCTGATCCTTATCACCCTGGTCTGCCTTCTGCAAGAATCCTACTGAGTTGGTCTATTGAGAACTGCCCTAGCCCTGACGTCTCCTCTTAGTACTTGTCCACCCACTGACTCCAACCCTGGTCTGTGGCTATAAATCTCTTTTGGTCCTTGTTGTATTTGGGGTTGAGTCTGCCCTCTCTTCCCTATAGCAAAACCCACTGTGGTAGTTCCTTCTTGAATAAAGTCTTCCTTACCATCTTTAAAATATATATATATATATATATTCACAGAAGTATTTTTATCTTTGATTTTGTTCTTGTTTTAATCTGACTTCAAATATTTTTTCATATATATTCATCAGAAATATTTTTTCCCAGTCTGTGATTTGGTTTTTCTTCTCACTTAATGGTGTCCTTCAAAGAACAAAAGATTTTAATTTTAATGTCATCTAAATTATATGTCTTTTTCTTTGTTGTTAGTGTTAAAGTAACTAAAATGGAGACCAGGTCTGAAGAATCCCTGAGCAGACAAAACCAATTAAGCTTCATAAATAACCTAAATCGTGCTTAAATTGCAAACATAAACAAAACTTGGGTCATTTCTAATAAATACATATGTTAGATAAAAATAAAACTTAGCCCTAACCAATCATAAGTTGCCAACTAACATGTGATTACATGAGTAGGGACTTTCCAACAAGATACCTACAAAAAGACAATTCTGTAATTGCAAATGAATCAAATAATTTATTTTGTGTCTGCATTTCCCCAATGAATATTTGCCTCTGATGTTTTGGAAGACTTAACCTCTCTCAGTCTGGTGTTCCGCAATTCATGATTGCTTCTTACTCAAGTAAACTCTTCAAAATTTTATTGTGTCTCAGATTTTTCTTTTACATTCTTTTTAAGAAGTTTTGGCCTATCCCAAAGTCCTATTTTCCCATCTTATCACCTATAAACTTCAAGTTTACTTTTTGCAATTATATCAATAGTACATTGTGAATTAATTTTGGGTATGATTTGAGGTAGAGTCTAAGCAGCACTAGTTTCCATGCAAATGACCTAGTGCCATTTCTTCAAAAAAAGAAAATATCTTTCTCCACTGTGCTAGTTCATCCTTACTAACATTTGTGTCAGTTTTCATATTCTATTCCATTGGTCTGTCCTTGTACTAGCTCAGCATTCGATTTATTACTGTAGCTCTTATATTAAACTTGGATTAGCAGCAGCGTCAGAGCTCAAGCTTTGTCATTCTAAAGATAGCCTTGGCTATTGTTTGCTCTTTGTATTTCCATATAAATTTTAGAATAACTTGTCATTTTCACAAAAAAATAAAATCTTATTGCAACTGTGGTTGGGATTTCAGTAAATCTATAGCATAAACGGGAAACAATTGACATATTTATAATACTGAAACTGCCAGTTCATGAACATGTATTCTGTGTAGATTCTTCTATATTTAGGAGAGGTAAAATTTTATCTCTACCTTCTTTGAGTTTTTTAGCTGATTCTAAGAATCAAATTGGCATAAGACAGATCAACAGACTAAAAAAGCATACTTATTTAATATAAGTTTCATGTGGCACTGGAGATTCATAAGGAAATGAAGACCCAAAGACACAGAGTTGAACACTTACATACTGAATTAGACAAAAAGTAGTAAATTGTGAAAATGTGACAAGGCAAAAAGTCTTGAGTTAGGATAGCTAATTAGATAGAGAAATGACCAGGATAGAGAAAGTTAGTCTAACAATGTTCGTTTACACAGATTTCCCTTGGCCTCAACTTCCCATCCTCAATAAGAATGATACTTTCCTTCTGATATAGGGAGAACATCATTCTCATGGGAACTTCACCTCCTGCTTTTAAGAAATAGAAGAGAGGTCAGAGTAATCTTGCTTCTGCTGGTTTTCGAGTGCCTAATTGCCTTTAACTCAAAATAGTCAATACGCCAAAGTTGAGTTTGTCGTGTTCTTTTTTGTTTGGTCTTGCTTTGTGGCCCAGGCTGGAGTGCAGTGGCATGGTCATATTAATAGCTCACTGCAGCCTCAAACTCTTGGCCTCAAGGGATCCTTCTTCCTCAGCCTTCCCAGTGGCTGGGACTTCAGGCACATGCCACTCCACTCAGCTATTTTTTTTCGTAGAGACAGTGTCTCACTATGTTCCCCAGGCCAGTCTCAAAAGCCTGGCCTCAAGAGATGCTCCCACTTCAGCCTCTCAAAGTGCTAGGATTAGAGATGTGAGCCACCAAATCCCACCATGTTCTTAATTCTAATATTATTGCAGATATTATTGGTTTGTTCCTTTTTATTACTAATATTCCATTGTGTGAATGTATCACAATTTATTCTTCTAATGAAAGACATTTGGGTTATTTCCCTTTTTTGGCTATTATGAATAAAGGTCATAGACACATTTCCTTTCATTTTGAGTAAATACTGAAGATGGGAATTACCAGCCATTTGTTTAAGTTCTTTTGAAAGGTGTTTTTCATTTTCTACCCAAATTTTAAATTGGATTGTTTGCCATTCTATTATTGAGTTGTGAGAATTATTTATATGTCCTGAATACCAATTCTTTGTCAGACACAGTTTTAGAAATATTTTCTTCTAGTCTTTAGCTTGCCCATTCATTTTCTTAATGATGTCTTTGATGAGAAGTTTTTAATGATAAGAAAGGCTAATTTATCAAATTTTCTTTTGTAATAATTAATGTTATGACTGGTCTATGCAACTTATACCTAACCTATAAGACAAAACACATTCTCACATATTTTTCTTTCTTTTCTCCATTAGATTTGGTGCCTTTGTTAAAAGTAAGGATTTATTTGTGAGGTCTTTATTCTGATACATAGATTTATTTATCAACTCTTATGCCAGTACCACATTATCTTGATTTTTTTGTAGCCTTTTAGAAAGTCTTGAGGTCAGGTCATGTAAATACCATAACATTGTACTTTTTCAAAATAGCTTTGGATCTTCTAAGTCCTTTGCATTTCTGTATAAAATTTAAAATTTCCAATTAATAAAATTTTTATTTGAGCCTTAAATTTTTCTCAAAATTTTTGAATTTTAAGGGTAGGAATCTTGCATATCTTTTGTTAAATTTACTACTTAGTTTTCTTTTTGTTGCTATGATAAATGGAATTTTTTTGTTTTTTGGTTTTTGGTTTTGTTTTGTTTTTTGTTATGCCTAGAAACAAAAGAGAATTTTTTTTTAATTTTTATTTTCCAATTGTTTGCTACTGGCATATAAAAATAAAATTGCTTTTACTACATTAACCTTTCACCCTGCAACCCTGGTAAATTCGGTAATTCTGTGTTTGTTTTGTATATTTCATAGGATTTTCTACATAAATGATTATGTTATCTTCAAAAAGACAGTTTTACTTCTTCCTTTCTGAGCTATGCCTGTTATTTCTCTTTTCTATCTTATCATTAGGCTCTCTAGCACAATGTTTTGGGGTTTTTTGTTTGTTTTTGTTTTCATAGAGACTGATCTCACTATGTTGCCCAGGCTGATCTCAAACTCCTGGCCCCAAGCAATCCTCCTGCCTGGGATTTCCAAAGTGTTGGGATGACAGGAGTGAGTCACTTTGCCAGGAAGCACAATGTTGAATAGAAGACATTAGAATAAGAATCTTTGTCTTATTCCCAATTTCTGAAAGTGTTCCATATTTATCATTGAATATCATGTTCATATGTTTTTTCAGAGATACCAGTATCAGATTAAGGAAGTTCCTTTGTATTTTTAGTTTGCTAAGAATTTTTTTTGCTTTTACTTTTTTTTTTCTAACATCAATGTATATTGAATTGAAATTATGTTTTTCTCTTTTATTATAATTTTAAATTGGTAAATTACAATGGTTGATTTTGAATGTTAAATAAACCTTGCATTTCCAGAATAAACCTACTTAGTTATGATGTAGTATTCTTTTGATACATTGCTGTATTTGATTTGCCAGTAATTTGGTCATATTTTTATCTATATCAATAAGGATTTGGGGGCCGCAGTTTTCTTTTTTGTACTCTCCTTGTAAGATTTGAATATTAGGGTTGTCTAACAGGTACAATGCATACTATCTGGGGGATGGGCACGCTCGTAACTTTGACTCAAATGGCACAAAAGTAATTTATGTAACCAAAATGTTTGTACCCCTGTAATAATCTGAAGTAGAAAAAAATCATGTCCCAATGTTCACATTTAGATTTTTTAAATCTCTACTATTTCTCTCCCTCCGGTTCATCCTATTAGTGTAATTAATATCTTACATGTGTGCTTTAAATAAATGATAGATATAGAGAAACAGATATCACTGTGAAAACTAAGAAATAAAGGAAATAAAAAGCTAAAAATAAAAAAGACTATTCAGGTTTTGCTGGCTTCGTACCACAAGTTTGTAATTGTTCCCTGCCCTTCTATTTTCTGTATAAGTTTAAGATTGGTGATATTTCTTCCTTGTATATTTAAGAGAACTTTCCAGTGAGAACATGTAAATCTGGAATGCTTGTGGAAGGTTTTGGATAACAAATTCAGTAGCTTTAATCGCTATATGGCTAACCAGATTTTTCTGTTTTAACTTGTGTCAATTTGAATTAGTTGTGTTTTTCAAATATTCATCTATTTCATCTAAATTGACAAATTTATTGATGTAAACTAGATTATAAAATTCTCTCATTATTCTTTTAAAGTCCGTGAAATCTGTAATACTAATCTCCCTTCCATTCTTGATGTTGGTAATCTGCGTTCTCATGTTTGTGTTTCATCAATGTAGCTAAACCTAGTTTTGTTAATTTTCTCTATTGTCTTTCTCTTTCATTGATTTTAGCAGTTGTCTTCCTTTCTTCTTCTTTACTTTGGCTTAAAATTTTTTCTACTTCTTAAGGTAGAACCTTTAATTTTAATTTCAAATATCTTTCTTTTTCACTATAACCATTTAAAGCTATATATTTTTCACTAAGCACTGCTTTAGTTTCAGCCCATAAATTTTGATGTACTTGATTTTCATTATCATTCAGTTGAAAATATTTTATAATTTCTTTTGTGATTTCTTCTTTTACCCATGGATTATTTAGTACTATGTAATGTAATTTCTGACTATTTGATGTTTAATATCTACTAGTTTATAATTTAATTACATTGTGGTCAGAGAATATACTTTGTATGATTTTAATTCATTTTAAAATTATGGTTCAATATATGGTCTGTATTGCTGAACATACAATGTGCACTTGAAAAGAATATATTCTAAGATTTCTGGATATAATATTTTATAAATATCCACCTATATCTATGCTGAATTTTGGTCTAATTGTTCTGTCAATTTCCAAGATACAAAATTAAACATCTTCAACTAGGCAGAATTTTCTACGTCTCCCTTTAATTTTGTCAGTTTTTGCTTTAAGTATTTTGACATTCTATTAGATACATACACATATGTGACTTTAAGTTTATCCTAATGTATTGACTTCTTTATCACTGTGAGATATTTTTTTTAATCTGTGGTAACTTTTTCTTAATTATAAAATCTATTTTATCTGATATTAACATAGTAATTCTAGAGTTTTTATGGTTGTTGATTGTATGGTATATCTTTTCCATCTATTTATTTTCAACCTTCCTCTGTCGTTACATTTAAAGTATATCTTTTGTGACAACAAATAACTGCATCTTAATTTCTTAATCCATCCTAACAATTTCTGACTTTTAATTAGAGTGTTTTCTATATCAAAACTTAATACAATTAATAACATAGTTGAATTTAGGCATGATGTTGTTTGCTGTTTCACAATGCCCCATATCCTGTATTCTTCTGTTCCTGCTTTCTTTAGATTACTTAAGTAATTTTTAGAATTCTGATTTGATTTCTATATTGGTATTTTAGTTATACTTTTTGGAATGTTATTTTTGGTGGTTTCTCAAGGCATTACCTAATACATTCATAATGTTTTACAGTCTAGTTAGAATTAGCATTGTGCTATATCACAAAAAATATAGAAAATCAGCAAACATATAGGTCAATTTATCACCCTCCATCCTTTATGCTATAATTATCTAACATAGTATGTCAACATCCATTACAAACTCCACAAGAAAATCTCATAGTTTTGCTTTAAGTAATACGTGTATTTTAAAGAAATGAGAAGAAGTTATGTACAATCACCTTGATATTTAACAAATGTTAATGTCATTTTTTTCTGCTTTAAGAGCCAAATTCATTCCCATCTAGTATCATTTCCCTTCAACCTGAAGGACTTCTTCTAGTGTTTGCAGTGTTAAGTCTGTGAGCAATAAATTCTCTTACTCATCTTTTACGTTAACAATATCTTAATTTTGCTTTCTCTATTAAAGAATATTTTCATTGCATATAGAATTTTACATTAAATGTTTTTTCTTTTAAAACACTGAAAATGTTATTGCTTTATCTTCTTGGTTTTACAGTTTCTAATGAGAAGTCAGTAGTATTTCTTTTTCATCAATGAGCATAGTTATAATAGCTCCTATGAAGTCCTTGATGGCTAATTCCAACATCTGAGTCTTCTTGGGGATGGCCTCCATTTTGTCTTTTTTCTTGAAAATAAGTTTCATTTTCCTGTTTGGGGTTTTGCTTTTGTTGTTTATATTTTGGACATTGTGAATGTTACATTTGCAACTCTGGATCCTTTTACAGTCCTTTGAAGAGTTTGGATTTGTTTCTACTGTCTGTCTTTTCTCTTGATCCTAATTGTTGGTATGTCAAAAATACATTTTTATATGCTCAGGATAATGTTATCTCAAGATAGAGATGTTATACCCTATTCTCTGATAGGTAACAGAGGGCAGATTACCTCAATCTAATCATAGACTAAACTGATTTAAGGCTGGTTTGCAGTCTCTGGCTCCAACTATCTGGTTTTTGTCCATGTTCCTAGAGTAAAACCCTTCAGAATTTTCAATTGACAGCCTGGGTTGTATTTTAGAACCCTCCTTCTTAATGGTTTCTGAACTCTATTTCTTTTCTCAGCACCAGGGACTGCCAATAGTTCTCCTCTGCTTTAGAGGAGAAGTCACTTTCAGATTAATTCTTAGCTTCTTGCCATTTTCAGCTGAAATGGTATATTTTGTGGGGTTAATCGTGTGCTTAGTCTCAAGGTGACTGACTCGCAGCTTTCTTCTCACTGAGATATCACTCTTTCAAATACAGGTTGCTTTGGCAGCCACAAACTCAAATTTTATCTTTCCAGACTAAAAAGATTATCTTGAAACTCTACTGGCTTCTCTGCCACCATCTACTCTGGCAAGTTTTTCAGCCTCTTGGCCTCTGTGGTCAAAATGGGCAAATGCCCTGAGGAGAATAACACCATGCAGAAAGTTGGACATATTTTGATGAATGTCCCTTCTTCCTTTGATCTGGCCCTTCATATCCTTATATCTTAGAAATTCTCTAATATCTTCATCCAGGTCAGAAGGGAGATTTTTTCCTGACTTTTAAAAGTCATGAAAGTTTCAGGATTGGGGTTAGGGTTAGGGTTAGGGTTAGAAATTTGCTAAATTATTTTTATAGCAAAAATATTTATGATTGCATTATATTCTACTGAACTGGTGGGCTATAACTTCTCTAATATTTTCTTATTTTAAGACATTTATAATAATCTCATTTTTAAATTTTTTGCAGTGGACACCTTAATTTATGTAGCTTTTTTCCTGTGGAATTAATTTTTTCACAATGAAATCCCAGGAGCGAGAGATAGTTTAGTGTTTCAAAAGGTATGAACAATATATTGCTCATTAAAAGCATTTTTTGTGTAACCTTTCAAAAAGACTATACCAATATATATCATGTACAAGGTATAATTGCTGCATTTTTATTACAAGCTTTCCAGCAGTGAAGAATTTTATAATATTTAATTTTAGATGATGTAATAATTATAAATGATATATCTTATTTCAATCTGAATTCTCTTTGATCACTTATGAAGCTAAAAAGTGTATTATATTGTCAGGCAGGGAGTAATTTCCAAGACTGCATGTCAATAGAACTGCTGGGGAAGTTTCCATAATTGTGACAACATATGAATTCATTTCCCAGTTGTTTGTGGTATGTTTTTCTTTGCATTCTCAGACTTTTGCATAATACCCAAGACATAGGACGTACTCAGTAAACATTTATTAAATTGACTACAATTCTTCTTTCATTTTGCTTTTATTTTTCAATGACTTTAGACAGATACATTGAAAAACATTCATAGGCTTTAGTTGCACATGGTACAAAATTGCAGTTTATCTGTTTACATCACTTACCATCTGTCCAATATCTTCCTTTCCTGAATGTCTCTTTTTGATCTAATCTACCATCATGAAAATTAATAGATTTATAAGTTATATATCTGTTATCTAGACTTATATAGGGAGGTTTTTCTTTTTATCTGTGGCAAACTGGCAATGAAGACTCAACTGTATTCCTGTGCTTGAGCGGGCACGTAATAACAAAGTTTTGAAAAATGAGGCCGTTATTCAAGGCTCCAGATAAAGCATGACAGACAGAGCTTTTGATTGGAAAAACAGTTCTGCTCAACCATCATTCTGTAAACCTACATCTTTCTGTAAGCAAAGATAATGTAGCTAACTTGTCATCAATCGTGAGGTTTTGAGTTGTTTTTCCAGAGTAGTAATCAATTGGCAATAATCCTTTCTTCTATTGTAAAATTTCTGGACAAGCTAAAATCATGGCACAGCAAAAAATATTAATGATATTCTCAGGAAAAGTTTGTCACATTAAAATATACAATATCTTTTTAAAATTTTTTATAGATTTAAAATCATTTATAAGCATGAAATGTATTATCCTTATCTTGATTTTTGCATAAAACTATAACGTTTGCTGTATTAAATTTAGAAGCATAGTTTACTCAAGCAATAACTGCAAATATTCTAATTTAATTTGTTTGTAGTTCTTTTTTAAAAAATATGAAGCCATGGCTACTTAACTAAAGATTCTAGCATCTTTTGAGGTATTAAACTAGCTAAAATTTGTGAAAAGAAAAAGAACACATTTGTGAAACAAAAATAAAAATGTACTTTAGATCTGCTCTATTCTAGAGAGACAAACAATTAGAAAAACACTAATTTTTTTAATTGAGACAAAAATACAGAAAAAAAATTTTATTTACTTCTTGGAATAAAATTTTATTTATTTGGCTTTATTTCCAACTTGTAAAAAAATTAAATATGTTCTATTCCTCATCTGTCTGATGAGTGAATTACCCTTTATATCATCTCTCATATAGTTATCTACACTCTGGGATTTAATGGCTGAAGAAAGGCATGTATTTTAGAAAGTGTCCAGGAAAACCAACGTTGCTTTGATAACTCATCATCTTGCCAAGTTAAAGACAATAAAAACAATAACCAAGAAACCCTAAGATCTAAACATATCATTTTTCAATAGAAACGGTATTTTAATATCCCCAAAATAGGAAGGACATAGTATCAGGGTAAGGACAGACGCTTAATTTAATACATTTAATTTTGTAGAAAAGTTCTGATAGTTTTTATATTTTATTGTTCTGACTTTATATCTTCATTGCATATTTTATTTCTAGAACTGAATATTAAGTACATAGGTGTTCATTTTGCATCAATAGAACAAAAATTGTTCAACAATTTTAAAAAAATTTCATCATGGACTGGAGCCAATTCTCAGACTAACATATATCTCACCTAAATACTGCCAACCACAGAAAATGTATTGCTTTATAAAATTGGGTAACTCTAATTTTTAGAAATAGTTTTATCGCTTTATAATAAATTTACTTCCCTACGATTTTCTCCCACATACTCTAGGTTTCTCTTCTGGAACTATTTGTAATACGTTCATTCTCCTTTTCCGTACACTCGCCTGTATTAAGACAATTAGTGAAATAAAAAGGTTGACTCATTAGTAGTTTCTAAATGTCTTCATGCCACGTTTCATCATTTTCAGGGACTTCTGAAACCCAAAGCTTTGAACGTACTGACAACAACCTTCTACAATTTAATGGATTAGTTTACGTCTTGATTTGGTCTGAGTTCAAGCCAGGTATGTAAGCTTCCAGTAATCGTGAACATTTTTTAAGCACGTAAGAAGCAATAATCAGAGATCTTACTCAGAGAGTTCCAGAAGGCTTTTACTGGCAATACCTAGGACTGCATCCCTGGATCAAACAGCTGAAGGTGTGTACTGTTTTCTGACTGTTAAATATGTCTTTCCACTGTGAGTTCTCATGCGCGGAATGGTTTTCTATCTTGCAAATGTCTTACAGTGCTGCCCTTATCTAATGAGAATTGTCCCTGGAGGCAGACACGAATCTTGCTTGCTTTTGAGAGTTGTATTATTTGTCCTTGGTTACTGAAATAGTGATGATCTGTTCCTGTGTAATTTAACATCCCCCTCTTGCATCATTCATGGGAATCACTCTAAGGCAGTAAATAGCTGAGTAACAGTATTCTAGCGTTTAACCAAAGGAATTTGATTCTAATATTATTCTCATCCTATTTTTCAAAACTTCTCTGAAAATATGTTCTTCACATTTATATTGACAACATGTCATTTTCGGGGTAAAATATGGGGTATTCTATGCAGCTTGGAGAACCTTTCTGACCTGATCCCTGTCCACCTTGTCTGCATCATCTTTGCCATGATGGCCTCCACTCAAAACTCTGATGACATTGATCCACAAATTCCCTGAAGCCCCACATTCATTCTTGCTTCAGTAAGCATCCACTAAATCCTGCATATCTATATTCCTACAGCACTCCATAGGCAGCTCCACCCCAGCACAAACCACTATTTTTTTTTTTTTTCTTTTGAGACAGAGTCTCACTCTGTCACCCAGGCTAGAGTGCTGAGGTCTCAGCGTAGCTCACAGCAACCTCAAAATCCTGGGCTCAAGCGATCCTCCTGCCTCATCCTTCTGAGTAGATGGGATGACAGGTGAGAGACACCACAACCAGCCAATTTTTTTCTATTTTTAGTAGTGACAGGGTCTCACTGTTGCTCAAGCTAGTCTTGACCTCAAGCAATCCTCCCTCCTGGGCCTCCCAGAGTGGTAGGATTACAGGCATGAGCCACAGAAAGCCACCACCCCAGGCCAAACTACTCTTAATGTTAGTTTTTATTTTACCTTCCTATAGGTTGTGATGAGCATCTTGAAAATGAGGACCTTATCATATCTACCTCTGTATTTCTGGCATTTTGCACAGTGCCTTCCTGGCACATGGTAATCTTCTCAGAGAATTTATTTTTCTTGTCCTTTATTTTGATAATTGATAAATGCTGTTTAATGTGATCCCCTTTATGGCCAGCTGCACACATTCATAGAAAAATTGACTAGAAGGTAGAATGAAAATTGAAGGAAACATACCCACTAACCCCTGATACGTAACAAAGAAACATATTTAGCCTCATCGCCAAAGGTGTCTGACCACATGCTGAACACATCATGGACCTTTGGATACCCCCTGTCTTACTAGGAATAATGGCATTTCCCTTTTTCGTAGTACAGTGATATTTGGTGTTTTGTAACAATGCATCAAATTCTACTAATAGTGACAACCACAGTGCCTGTGTGACCACTGTATGTAGAACAACTAATAACTATGAAGTTGGGATAACAATGAATTTGTCATGCTCTTTTATAGTGACAAGTAGAAAACACTGCTTTATATTTTCAGCTTTCTGGTAATCACATTTTGTATCTTCTTTCAAATATTTCCCAGCCATCATTCCTTATAGATTGACAACCTCAAAATCATTTTCCCGTGGGGAAAATTTAGCAAAGCATCACAACATGGTTCAAGAAAGAATAAAGTTCAGAAACTTTAAAAAAAGCATGAATAAAAGAAAATACTGAGTATATCAGGACACGTAGATCAAGGAGAAGAATCAAAAGCTATTTTTCTGCTTAAGATCATTCCACCTTTACACACTACACACACATGCATTATTTTTTGTGCAGTAAAATAATAAATACTGCCAATAGAAAATTCTAAAAACAAAGCACATTCTTTTTCTTAGTAATAATCTATTAATAATAATTTAGTAACCGTCATCTTAATTTAAAAAATCCAACCAATTTCTCTTTAAAACTCTCAGCAGGTCTGTTGCTATAGATTTTGCCACCTGAATTGGAGCATCTGTGTAGTGATCCCCCCACCCTCACCCCAGCACAGTCGATTGCATTTTGTATTGCAAGCGTGGCATGGACAGAGATGGAGTGTTACAGGAGAGAATTCTTTACTCAACATCAACTCTTTTCCAGATAGTCAATTTTGTTACATGATTATTTAATCCTTACAAAAACCCTATGGATAATTTCATTGCCCTTTTATGAAGGAGAAAATTGTAATTCAATTATATAGCCAATCCAGGATTCCAATCCAGGTCAAAGTGACTACATAGCCCCTGGTCATACCATGATGTCACATGTCAATGAGACAACTCATTTGTGGGTCTGTCTTCATGTAGTCCACATCAGTCTTGAGTAAGGCAGGGAGTGGTTCATGTGGAGTTGCCCAAATAGGTGACACGTATAGCTTAGCCCATCAAGTTGGCCTAGTTCATAGCTTCAGTATTATTTGCTCAGGTTTCTTAAAGTCTGTATATCTAAGTTTACTTCCGGTTTACATAATCAAAAATCTTAATGGATAGAGCCCAGGCATCTATAGTTTTAAAAGCTTCACAGATAATTCTGATATGCATGTTAAACTATATTCTGAACTTTTCTATCTTCTTAAACCCATAATTATTTATGGAAAACCGACTAAGGCCAAAGGCTAATTTTGTTACAAAGACCTGGTAAGTACCAGGAAACTCATCTAACTGAGATTTTCCCAGGGCCTGGAAAGTAGCCTTCATTGACCAGAAATTGTCCCAAAGGTACTTTAAATATAAAAAGAATTCATCAGCTTATATGGATTTCTATCAAATATAGGCAAAACAAGCTGTATTGATTTGCTTAAGCTCATCAGGAAACAATCTGTGCTTGGTCACCTTTATTTATTGGAGACAGTAATATACAATCCCTTGGCCATAAGCTTTGGCCTTTTCTTAGATCAAATCAACAAATATCATGATTTTGGTACTTGAACAAGAATCAATGAAGTTTAAAATATTATCTTAATGGTCTCATTACATTATCAGTGACTCTAAATTGACCTTATTTTCTTCAAACTAAACGGAAAATAAATTGACTCTTGTTTAGGAAAAAAATTAATTTCCAATTTATGAAAAAACGCAAACCACAAACTTCTGATTACTGGTCTGATATATAAGGAGCTTAAAAGTCATCACTCCATCCTGTCAAGTAAAAAACTGAAACAAACTGAAAAATCAACAACTCTTCTTACATCTGTCAGAGAAGTGTAATCACAGGGCAAATCACTGCCCCCTAATTGGAGAGACAGACAGGCAGATACACAGAATCACAGTTTACTGGAGCAGAAATCCACAGGCAGAAACCTGCACAGGAATCACTACAGGGCTAGAAAACCTAAACTATATTGATGAATTGCTGGAGGCTCAGTGTGGACAGGTCTGAGAGTTAAAATTCAGAGAGAACTTGTCATGAGACCTTCATACTTACTGGGTTTTGCCTCCAGGAGATCTACTAGGTCCTCACAGCGAATGTCAGAAAAAAATCTCCTCCTGCTTCTGGCAAGGGGAGGAAAAAAAGAAGTCATTTTATAATATGCCAGAGCAATCTGTTCTTCTTAACAAAGCCTGCTCTCAGGAGAAGCTATTTTGCTAGAACCTAACCTCCTGGGATTTTATCAGAACCTAACCTACCTGGGGAAAAGGAAATCCCCAACCCCAGTTCCCACTAACTTTCAAGATGGGGGAAGAGAATGCCCAATGCCCAATTCTAGGCCTTTCAGTATCCTGTCTCACCTAAGAGGGGAAGAAAAACTGAGAAGCACTTATGAAATTCATGGCCCAGAAGCAGAGGCACACCAAAAAACTGAGACCTACCCACAGGACTATTGAATGTATCCCCTTTCCTCCACACTGCAACACAATTACTAAAGGCTTAAGTACCACAGCTCCTTTTGTCCAGTACATCAAGTCCACCTTCCAACAAAAAATGACAAGGCATACTAAAAAATGAAGAGATGGAACAAGCATCAGAACTAAAGTCAGATATAGCAAAAATATTAGAATTATCAGACTGGGAATTTTTAAAAACTATGATGAATATGCTAAGGAATTTAGTGAAAAAAGTAGACAGCAGCAAAAACAGATGGACAATATAAGCAGAGAGATGGAAATTATAATAAAAATCTTAAAAATGTTAGCAATCAAAATATGAAGAATTCCTTTGATGGGCTCATTAACATACTGGACACATTTGAGGAGCATATTACAATAGAAACTTCTGAAACTGAAAAGCAAAGAGAAAAAAGACTGGAAAAAATAGAACAGAGTATTCAAGAACTGTGGGACAACTATAAAAGGCTAAACTTATGCACAGTGAGAATGCCAAAGGAGAAGAAGGAAGGAAAGGAGGGAGGGAGGAAGGTGAGGAGGGAGGAACAGAAGTGCTAGATGAAACAATAATGACTGAGAATTTCCCTCAAATTAATATCAGATACCAAACCACAGATCCAGGAAGCTCATAGAATATCATATATAATAAATGCCAAAAAAAAAAAAACTGCACCAAAATACTACATATTATATTTAAATTTCAGAAAATCAAAGATAAAGAAAAAATTTTGAAAGGAGCCAGAAGGGGGAAAAAACACTTCATCTATAGAGAAGCAAATATAAGAATTACAACTGACTTCTCCCCAGAAACCATGTGAGCAAGAAGACAATGGAGTGAAATATTAAAAGTATAGAAAGAAAAAAAACACCAACTTAGAATTCTGTACCCTGAAAAATTATCCTTCAAAAGTGATCTTTGATAAAGAAGCAAAGGCAATACAATAGAGCAAAGACAACCCTTTCAACAAATGGTACTGAAGCAACTAGACATCTACAAGCAAAAAAAAAAAGAATCTCAGCATAGATTTTAACATACCTTGTAAGAACTAACTTACAATGGATCACGGAATTAAATGTAAATTATAAAACTATAAAACTCTTATTACAAGATAACATAAGAGAAAACCTACATGATCTTAGGTATGGTGATGGCATTTTAGACATAACACAAAAGGCACAATCCATGAAAAAATAATTGATCAGCCAGATTTTATTAAAGTTACAACTTTTGCACTGTGAAAGATAATGTCAAGAGAATTGAAAACAAGACACAGACTGGGAGAGAATATTTGTAGAAGACGTATCTAATAAAAGATTGTTGTCCAAAATATACAAAAATGCTTAAAACTTAACAATAGAAATGAGCAAAAGACTCAGACCTCTTACAAAGGAGATATACAGATGGAAAGTATACATATGAAAAGATGTTCAACATCACATATCATTAGAAAATTGCAAATTAAAACAACAGTGAGATACCACTGCACATCTATTAAAATGGCCAAAATGTAAAACACTGACAATACCAAATGCTGGCAAGGAATTTGGCAAGGTGTAAGAGGAATTCATTTATTGCTGTTGCGAATGCAAAATGGTATAGACACTTTGGAAGCCAGTGTGGCAGTATCTTATAAAACTAAAATACTCTTAGCATTTGATCCAGCAATGATATGCCTTGATATTTACCCAAACAAATTTAAAACTTGTATCCACACAAAAACCTATACATGTATGCTCACAGCAGCTTTATTCATAATTGTCAAAATTTGGAAGCAACCAAGATGTCCTTCAATAGATTAATAGATAAATAAACTATGGTACTTCCAGACAATGGACTATTAAAATATGAACTATCAAGATATGAAAAGGCATGGGAGAAACTTAAATGCACATTACTAAGTTAAAGAAGCAATATTAAAAGATTACATACCATATCTTCCAACTATATGACATTCTGGAAAAGGCAAAACTATGGAGATGGTAAAAAGATTAGTGATTGCCAGGGAGTTAAGAGGGAAAAAGGAATGCAAAGGTGGAGCACTAAAGATCTTTAGGGCAGTGAAACTATTCTGCATATGGTAGATGCATATCATTATACATTTGCCAAAAAACATTGAATGTACAGCTCCAAGAGTGAGCCCTAATGTAAACTTTGGATGATAATGATGTATCAATGCAGGTTTGTTGATTGTAGCTATTATACTACTGTGGTGGGGATTGTTGATAGCATGGGAGATTGTTTGTATGGGGACCCAGGGAGTATGAGAATGCTCAGTACTTTCTGAGAAATTTTATTGTGAACCTAAAACTATTCTGAAAAATAAATTTTACTAATTTGTTCAAAAACTACAAACTATGCAACGTTATGTCAAAGTACAAAAGTTATTCTTTAGACATGAAAGTAATATGCAATAAGTAATAATAGCCATGATTTTTTTTTAAATTCAGGGCACACTGATGCAGTGATACTGAATTTGTTTAGATCTCTATCTTTGCCTGCAGAAAGTGAATCATTAAATAATGAATTTGAAATCAACTTATTCCATCATCTGTTTATTTCACTTAATGATAAATGTTGACCAAGATACCTATAATAATTTGGCTTCTAAAAAAGAACAAGCAATATGAATGTGCTTTTGTAAACCATTAATCAGCAGTCTATATTTTTGTCATTAGAGTGGCAGACCACATTCTTAGTGAATGATCCATCATTTTCACCAGAAATGACAATATTGAAGAATGTTCTTTAGACTTCAATTTATCTTTTATTGGTTATAAATAATTGCTTTATTGTCTGTTTGATTAGAGATAATCTCCCAATAGGGTTCTAAATATCTTGACATTATCCATAGAAGCAAAGGAGCAATTTGGTGTTGGATTGTGTGTGTGTGTATAATGGATCATGGATCTACTATATTCAGCAGTAGTACATTTTGCCACTGTGAAGACTCTCAACTCCTACCTTTCTGCCTCTCATATACATAGGACCTAATCTGGGACCATACATATAGCCAGCATGATAAAGTGGAGAAACAATCTCTCAATACTAACACTTAATATTGTGCATTGACTAGTTATTTAGCTTCTTTGTGCCTCAGTTTACCGTTAGTTGAATATTTCTTATTACAACAAACCATATCAAATAGAAAAGAAAATATGGACTAACATGCAAGTATACTGAAAAGTTGCTGTATAACCAAATCCTACTGAATTGTAATAATAATGTGGAATGATAGTCATCATAA
Organism: Lepilemur ruficaudatus; assembly: GCA_963574885.1. Classification (NCBI taxonomy): domain Eukaryota; kingdom Metazoa; phylum Chordata; class Mammalia; order Primates; family Lepilemuridae; genus Lepilemur; species Lepilemur ruficaudatus. Next base: position 39,661 of record CAUYRT010079154.1, read on the forward strand.
GGACTAAGGACTTATAGAAATTCCCTTAATGATAGAAATGTTTTCAGAGTTGGGGTGGCTCTATGAGATTTTGATGGTTTGAAGTTAACAAAGATCTTGTGCAGCATATACCTGTAGCTGGTTTAAGGCAGTGGAGAATAAAGTTGCTTAAAAGAAATTTTCCATCTCTACAAGAATCCAGCAGCCCAGAAGAACATTACTGATTGGAAAAAGAGTTCCATAATTAAAGATGTGGGCTACTGGACACCAGACTTAAAAGTCTCTAACCAAGTGGGGAATAAAGGCCAAAGTGGGTAAGTAGACATTTATCTAAAGCTCAGAAAGATTAAGCACACCCACATACATCTTGGGAGTTTGTTGGCTTGGTGGCAAAAGATATCTATTGATGGATAGCTTAGTGGTGTCACACAAATGAACTTTGTTTTAGCTTCATTGGAATTTGTATCTAGAGTAAAGAATGCTGGAAATCACTAGGGGCCCAAAGCCAGAAACTCTAGTGGAAGATATGATGATCTACATCAATAAAATATTGAAGTAGCAAGGCCATCTTTCCAAGAAAGTAAATATAACAGAGAAGGACCAAAGTTAGAATTTGGAAAAGAATCAGATTTGCAGGAAACTTTAATCACCTCAGATCACCATTAGAAGCTCAAGGAACAGCAGTGACACTTCCAGCCCATGAGGATGGAGTGGACAATCTATGAATGGCAGTTGTGGCAGAAATAGTGGACAAGGAGAATATTTACCAGAGGCATTGCAAAATCATGAAAGGACTTAAGTCTCAATTTTTTTTCCTTTGGTTGAACTCAGAGCCAAATGTGCTTTTTCAAACCATTCCTATTAAACCCACATTCCATAATGGGATGGCCCAAGGATGCAAGAGTGGCAAATAAATAAATCTAAAAACTAATCAATTATGGATGGAGGGGGCAAGTATTTCTCAAACAAAGAAATGAATAGTAACAGTAAGGCTACAAGCAAGGACGAATGAAAACATATAGAAAAGAGTCATGAATCCGTGAACATACATTGTTTCACTTAATTCTCACAGCAAGAGATAAAGATCAGCCAACTGAGGTTCAGGTACTAGATCTGACATGTCTATCTGACTCTGCCCTGTATCAGTTAAGTTTCACAGGAAGTTTTTCAAGACTATCTCCTTTGGAAAGGTACATAAAAACACTTCAGTATTTTCTCCTAGGACAAATGTCAGTCATCACTTGTTATCATACAAGTTTTTGTGTGATATTCGGTGGGAAGACAAAATACCTGCTGTTAGAGATGATGTCAGAAAGAAATATTTTAGACAAACTGAAAATGATGCCTCAGAAATGAGGACCCTTGAAATGTATGTTTCAAGCTTCAAATGCCTATTTTTTCAAATATGTCATATGAAAGAGGTAAAAATATTAGTAGAAAGTGTTTTCATGTCTGTATTAGGGTTCTCCAAACAAACATAAGTAATAGGATATGCATATGTGTGTGTGTGTGTATATATATATATACACACACATCTTTATATGTATATAAAGAGATTTATTTTAAAGAATTGGCTCATGCAATTATGAAGAGTGGCAAGTCCAAAATCTGTATGGTGGACTGACTGCCTGGAGATTCAGGCAGAGCTACTTCTGAAGTTCATGTCCAAAGGTTGCTAGGCTGGAGAACCAGTAAAGAGCTAATGTTATAGTTCAAGTCTGAAGGGCATCTGCTGGCATAATCTCCTCTTACTTGGGAGAATTCTTTTGCTTATTTGAGGCCCACTCTCATTAAGGAGGGCAATTTTGCTTTACTCAAAGTCCACCAATTTAAACATTAATCACATCTAAAGCCACCCTCACAAAAACATCCAGGACAATATTTGACCACATATCTGGATACCATGGCCCAGACATGCTGACACATGAAATTAACCATCACGGTATCTGTATAGTCCATTTATTTTAAAAATCTAAGTCTTTCTCCCCAAAACATAAACATGTTTTCAGAGATCTTGTAAATATAAAATATTTTATTGACTGCCTACAATTATGAAATAAATAAGAAACTTTTTACAGCTCCCATTTATATCAGTACTTAAAACATATTTCTGGCATTTTCTCAGTAGTTGGCAAATTAGCTCAAAATTTGCCACATAATTATGTCTCTGCTTAGCAATCATAGAAAGAGAATATGAGAGACCACTATTCCCAGAAAAGTGTCTCTCCCTCTAGATGACTTTACATTCAAAGCACCTAGAACATTTACTAATGTTGGACACACATGCAAGGCTAGTTTGCTGAACGGGCTGCTGCCTAAGAAACCCAACTTGAAAGACAATAGTGCTTGACACATACTATACATTCAATAAATATGTATGAAATATATGAATAGAAGTCGTCTATGAATAGCATACATTCCTCCTTGCTTCTAGAGATAAAACAAAAATATTGAAACTTTGATATCACTTATTATAAAAACTCCTTCAATAAACAATTTTATAAAAATAAGTCAGTCTGGGATTTGTGTTATTAATACCATTGAGTGGTACTCAATCAAATTTTTGAAAATTTTTGAAATTCATCTTTTTATACATGTCTGTACTCAGCTTTCAACACAAATATATACATATATATTCTATTATATATTCCTTTTCTTCTTTCTAACTCATTCCTTTCTTTTCTTTTACTGTTTTTCTCTTTTATATTTTCTTACTTTTGCTTTCTTCTTTGCAGTGTTTTAGGATTAATAGTGCCCTCTCCCACCACCCCTATGATATTATTTAGTCCTTCTACAGGCATTGAAATTACAGTTATTCAGCTTTTCAGTGGTCTTAAAATTATTTGTTTTGAGATGTGCTCTTGCCCCCCACAATGCTCACCACATCCATTAGTTGTGAGTTTACCCACTCCAAAACCCCACCCCCAAAGAATATTACTACTGTGTGAGAAATCAAGGCAATAAATATAAAGCCTATTTCCCCCCAAAATTATTTGTTTTGATATATGATTTGATATGTTTAAATGTCTACCTCATAAAATTCCCTCCACAAAGTATAAAGTTAATCACATATATCATAAGGATGATGATGATGATGATGCTATTGGCAAATAACTTGCAGAGTAGATTACTGACATTTATCATTGCCTCTCCTTTTGATAGAACAGTTGCCCTTACACAAACATGCCTTTAAATTTTTGCATTTTTAATTTTTTTCTAAGTAAGACAACAAACAAGCAAAATTGCATTGGCAATGTTGATTAAGCCAATGGTAAATACCTGACTTGGAAAAAACCCATATAGGCTGGCCAGTGACTTGTGAAATTATTGGAAAAGAGAAGTTGGCTGAATATGATTACAACTCCAGATTTTGAAATATGAAAGACTTTGTTAACAGACTGTACTACAGCTGGGAGGTCGTGATAAAAGTTGACATTGATGGCCATTATCTGAATATACACACAAATTGATCAAGTCAGACTGTGACGGGAGTTAGTGATGGAGATAAATAACACCAATTTAGGAGAGTAACAGAGCACAAAGAGACTATATGGTGCCTGAGAGATAGAGAATAACCTAATTTTCTACTTGAAATTTCTAGTTCTATTTCTATCCTCTCTAAGATTCATGAGATCTCCAAGAAGTTTTCTGCTCCTTGATATTAGAAAAATCTTGAGAGAGTTTCAGGAGTCTCTATCTCAGAAGGAAGAACAATTATGATTTTTTAAATTATCATACCCTTAAAAATATATTCCACATAGCTACTCAACAATATTTATTCATCATCTACTATAAACAAAAACCTCCCCAGAAATCATAATTAGAAATGGAATATAACAATTCTATATTTCGTATTTACAGAAGCAGGTCACATGTTCCAACAAGATATGTTTCTCTGAGTCTCCCTTGGAGTGAGGTGAAGTCATGTGATTAGGAAGTGACATATGCAACTTCCAAGTGGGGCTTTTAAAGATGGAGCATGCTCTCTACTTCTCCCTTATCCCTTTTCCATTGGTTAGAATATAGCCATTATACTAGCGATTATCTTAGACTATGATATGGTGGTCAAATCATGATGATGGCAGTCTCTGATGCTATGAACCCTCCATTTAAGATCTGAACTTCTTATATTTGTATTCTTTGATTTTTATTCTCCAATACCCAATGATATACTTGTATTCTTCCATGAAATATCTATGTTATATAAGCCAATGTTAGTTTGTCATTGTTAGAGCAGCTAAAGAGATATCCTAACAGCATGAGAAAGAGATAAGAGAGATTCTGTTAATAGGAGGAAAGAAAAGCATCAAAGGTAATTAGCTGAAATAAAATGGTGTAGTTTTGAATTCGGTAGCAAGTATATTCTTCACTGAGATATTGAAAGAAATAGACAAAAAAAAAGAAGAGGAAAATTGCACAAAGTTTCTCTCTTCTCAAAATCACAAAAATGAAGTGAGTTAATGACAGCATATGTTTTACCAAATATAAGACTGAATTTCACACACACCCTCCTGATTACCTCGAAAGGAGGGATCTTTCTCTATGTTAATGCCATTACAGTGAACACTACATGTAAATGAAGAAAGTTAAAGATATAACCAACCACACATTGTTTAATTAAAAATAATACCACATCCAGAATAGATCCAGGTATTTGTGCCATCAACAAAAACTAAGGTCACAAGTGAAAAAAACTTCAATTGTATAAAAAACACTTACTTTGAATGTCTGCTTGAAAAATCTTCTGTGAATGGCACACTTGTTTTTCCCTATGACTTTGCTAAAAGTTGTGTATATAATAAGTATGTAGTAGCTGCTTTGGGATCCAGCTAATTGTAAAAGCTTGCTGCTTAGATTGTTTTCCTCACTCCTACACTATCAACCAGGGAGATTGAAACGGCCCAGAGTGGGAAGAGGGAGAAAGAGAGAGAGACGACAATCTGTAGAAACCTTAGGAGTTTAATAAAAATTCTAAAAATAAATATTCTGAATCCAGATCTGTAATCAACATAAAATGTTTTTGTTTTGATAATAGTGGGATGGACTGGATGGACTGTCCTCTCCACGGCTATGATGATAGTTAATCAAAGCTAGAATACAAATCTTAATTTAATCAGATAGATTAAATGTGCTTATTCCTATCAAATATTGGCTTTTTTGGTATGATAATAATAATGACTAATATTACAGAATTATAGTCATGTAAACATAGTTATTATTTAATAATATTTATAGAAAGCTGTAAACTTGGATTTCCAAGGACAGTGAGAAATAAAACAGTAAATAATGCTTATTCATATATATATATACATGCCTCATTTCCAGATATCTGAATTAAGATTTTCTTATCTTGAAAGACTCAGCTAGGTTTTACTCTGGGAAGCTTTCTCTGAATTCCTACTTGTGTGTCTAGGTTAGACATTCTTTTTCTGTGCTTCAATAGCACAATTTATCACCCCATTATAACACTTTTGAAAATTTATTTTCTGCCTCTGAACAGTAAACTTTCTCACAGTAGGGACATATATTATTATAATTGATTAACATACATTCTAGTTATTGATTGCTAGATAATAAATAACTCCAAAACTTTGTGGTTTTAAAAAAAACATTACTTATTTTGTTCATAAATCTGCCATTTGGCTGGGGCTCAGTGAGGAGTCTTGTCTTTGGTTCATACAGTCGCAGTGGAGTGGCTGAGTCAGGGCCAGAAAACCCACTTCCAAGATGGCTTATTTGAATGGCCGCTGTATTAGTTATTTATTACAGCACACCAACTCAAATGTAGCAGTTTAAAAAGATAATAAGAATTTGTGTTTTTGCATAGTTTCTGTGGGTAGAGTATTTGAGGAGGAATTAGCTGGGTGGCTCTGCTCAGGTCTGTCATGATAATGTAGCCAAGATGTTTACTAGGGCTACAGTCACTCAAAGGCTTGACTGAGGCTAGAGAATATGCTTTCAAGACAGTTCACTCACATGCATGGTGGGTCAGTATGGGCTATTGGCAAAAGACCTCAGTCCCTCACCACATGGCCCTCTCTAAAGGACTACTTGAGTGACCTCATGACATAGTAGTGGCTTTCTTCAGAGTTATTTAACAGAGGGCAAAACAGATGTTGCAATGGCTTTTAATGCTTACCCTAAGAAATCACACAATGTTATTTCTACCATATCCTGTTGGTCACAATGGTCAGTCCTATTCAGTGTGGAAGGACACTACGCAAAGCCATGAATACCAGAAGTCAGAGATTATTATGAGCACTTTAAAAGGTGGCTAGCCACCACAACTGGTATACTGGCATTAGCTATTACCTATGATTTCCCATAAGACTGCTTGGGCAGTATATTATTTAAGACTGGCCAATTAACATTTCTCTTTCCAAAAGAGAAAATCAAATCCTGGAAGTTGCTTTACCAAAATGGCTTTGTAAAAATGACTACTGAGAGGAACCTTAGGCTATTAAAGGCTATGATGACATAATACTGCTATTATTCAATGTTGAATTAGTAGATAGTATGTAGCACACAGTCATTAAGGAATAGAATTTCTCTCAAAGAGATGGGAAACTTATAAGGTAGGAAACTCAGATGAAAGCTAAGAAAAATGTTCATGGAATTTTTAGTTATAATGTATGGCTTACTCATAATCATCTATAACAGGAAAGTATAATTCCAAGCTTTTTTTTTTTGTACTATTATACACAGATACAGCCAAATTTTTTGGACGATATTCATGTAGTTAAAAACAGCACTTGAAGCATTAATGTTTATGTTGTTTATACTTTTTAACAAAGAGCTAACTTTATCTTTTGACAGGGAGTAAAATAAAATTGCAGTCCTGCTGGGTCCAGTTTCATCTTGAGAAATTTCTTTTCAACCAAATTATAAAGGTTTTATAAAAACAAGGTAAACATTTAATTACTATCAGAAGAGCAGTACCATTCCAATATAACAGTCAGTAACACATATTATCAATCAAATTGAATTTTTAAGACTGCTTTGTGCAGAATACACACTCGATTATGTACTCTATGTCATGACTAGTTTTCTAAGGACCTTAATCCATATTGGCTTTAACCCTGTCCCCTAAGGTTCTTTGCAGCATTCAATCTGGAGTGAGAAATTGTAATGAATGGATAAACAGCATGGGACGCTATCTAATAGTTGCATGCAAACCATAGCACAGACTGGATTTTGTTGCTATTTCATAGCTAAGCACAAGCTGCAGCAACTTGACTGTGACCTGAGTAATCACAAAAAAAAATTTGCATTAATTTTCACCTTGAATAGCTATCCTGAAGTTTATTAACACTTCTCCTAGTAAATTATTTTGAAAACAAAGCAAAAGCTGTACTACTTTCCTATATTAAATACTGTATGCCATGAAAGTAACTTGGTCAGGCTGATGTGCATTCACAGGGAAAAAAAATCCCCTGCTAAATTTATTACCAAGTATCCATAAATAGAAAAAAAATATTTTCAGAGATGATATTTAAACTTAAACCAAAAACATGAGAAGAAGCCAGAATGCAAGGAGCCCCAAGAAGATGGTTCTAGTTACAGCGAAAGAGAAGTATAGAGCTTAGGATAGGAAAGAACTTAACATACACAAGGGACTGCCAGAATGAAGATCAGCGTGTCTGAAGTGTAGGGATGGAGCAAGGGAGGGAGTTACACAATGTGAGTTTGGACAGGTAGATAAGCAACAGATTAAGCAGGTAGTATATGCCATGATAAAGGCTTCTTTCCAAGGACAATCGGAAGAAACAGAAGAGCTTTAAATTAGTAAATATTATGATCAGATAAGGATTTGGTGAATAGATTATAAAGTTCCAAAGTGAAATTATGGAGATAAATTAGTAGATAATCCCAACAAGGTTGGACATGATGGTTACCTACACTAGGGTAGAAACAATGATGATGGAGTAGAGAAGATGTATTTGAAATGTATTATGTAGAATCAGTGGAACTAGGGTTGAATTGTATGTGGAATCTACAAGAAATGAAAGTATCGGGGGAGGACTACCAGGTGTCTTGAGCAACCAACTCAGTTTTAGTATCATTTAGTGAGATGTGGGTAGACATCGGGGAAAGTAGGTTTAGGGGAAAAGTTAATACTTTCATTTTAGGATATGTTAACTGTGAGATGCTTGCAAATCATATCAGTGGATAAATCAATTATTCTTTTGGTTATAAGAAGTCCAAATATCAGGAAAAATGTATATGCTATAGATATAAATATGGGAGTTGACAGCATAGAGGCTATTTTCAAAGTCATAGGAATTGATGAGTTCACCTAGCAAGAAAATATAAAGACAAGGACCAACGGCTATGCTACACACAGAATTTTAATAGAAAGATGACCTAAAATCTTTGGAAGAAAACCGGTAGAGCATAGTATTATAAAAACTGAGAAAAGATTTGTTCAAAAAGAGAGTGGCCGACTCTCTTGAAAGACACTTCAA